>JAIUZE010004235.1:0-72832 GCA_022085475.1 Heliosperma pusillum
CGACCTGTAAGACACCTTGCAATGAGTGGGAGGATGTGACGCAAAAGAGACAAGAGAATCGGTAGCACACAACTTGTCGAGACAAGTGAGAGATATTGTTGGGGTAGGAGTCCTCCGCAATAGTGTTGCTACATGCAAAACTTGTATCGGACAAGTGGGAGATTGTTGGAGTAAGTGTCCTCCACAATAGTGCATTTATATAATAAATCTCATTTGGAATATACGTGCATGATTAGTATATTTTGATACTCCACGTCAGTTGATTAACGTAAATCGGTAACGCTTGGCTGACTAGAGTTTGACGTTATTGTCGTATGACGGCGGTAATCAACTAATCCCTTTAGGTCACACCTATAGGATGAGACCCAAAAATAGGAATAATAATTATTTGTATATGATACAGTTAATTAGTCCATTACATATATTCGATATGTACGAGAGTTAATTGTTAGAAATTGAGTTAAGAACTCAAATTCGATTAAGTTTATTTTTCAATTATACGATAATTGACTAATAAATTTATATCTTATTTTAATACGATTAAATAAGATTTAACTTAGTAATTAATCGTTAAATTACTAAATTAGTTGAGGTTTGAGATAGAGGTAATTAGTTAATTATATTTACAAAGAGTTGTAAAATAAATTAACTAAGCATTGTGGGACCCGTTATATATTGATATAATGGTAAAATATTACTTAAAATGTTAAGTACATATTATTCATTTATTTGTGTCATATAATTGTTATATGATCAAATTAACACGTAATTATACAAGATAATTAAGCATATGATTAATAAGTATTTGTGGGACAAATATCAAAAATCAAAATGGATCAAAATAGCCTTCACATGGCCGGTCATATTGTAGTTGTTGGTGATGATGGTTGCTTTTATTCATACTCACAAGCAACATGTGCTTATGACATGAATAGTAAACCTAAAATCATTTTATTCACTACAACACATTACCACTTTGCATGACAATAAAATAAGGAAGAAAATCACCTCTTTTGGTGAGTAGTATGACCGGCCAAAGTGACTCAAATAGGGCACTTTGGTTGTTCATTACTTTACTTCTTGTTTTTCATTTGTTTTTGAAACATCTCTCTAAAATACTCAACTTCTCTCTAAACTCTCATATATACTAATATTCTCTACATATTACTAGTGTAGTAATACAATAATATTAGTAGTATTTATCTTACTTATTATCTAGTTAGTAATAAGGTAAGATTATTTGGGTATAATCTTGGGTGCAACAAGAAGGAGACCTTCTACTTTGGAGGTTATTTTTGGAGGATCATCCACTTAATTTCATGCTCAAGAACAATAAGAAGGAGTTCTTATTGTGCCCATATTGAACAAAAAATCCCAATGTAAGGATGTTTTGGTCTTATCTTTTCTTTTATGCTTTTATATTTGCATGCATGATAACTAGATCCTAAATCATTAACTTAATGTAATTTAATGAACTAATTAGAGGAGTCTAATTAAAGGTCTAGGACTTTCACAAATATGGCCTAAAAGGTCTATATAAAATACACGCATCACGCATTATGCCATTGTTTCATCAAGGTGACACAATAACTCATCCGTTTCAATAAAAGTTTTGAAATTGAAAAAAATAAAGGAACTTACAATCAATTAACAAAAGAATGATGCAAATACTATAACGTGAAAGCTCGTAGCTTGAAAACGCTCAAATTTAATGTGCGGGCTGAAAATATAATCCGTTCGAAAATATAATCCATTCGCAATAATATATAATATGGTTACACAAATAGTCATTAGTATATGCTCACTCCATGCAAGTGTAAGGAATGGTTATCATTACTTGAATGGATGATTACAATTGTACAGAGTTAGAGCTTATATAGAGAAGAGTATAATCTAAACTAGGGTAGGAATATGATTCTTGTGCAAGAGGATATGCTACAATATATATGTTATAATTAAAATATTGTGTGATTGATATCATGTCTTTATTGTTTCCTTATGTGAGTCTTGAGATAATAATGAGATATTGTTAATACGCCCCCTCAATATGGACGTCGAGGAGAGAAGACCAATCTTGTCTCGTAGGTCATGAAAATGAAGCTTCTAGAGCGACTTAGTGATGAGAGCGTCAGCTAATTGATCCTTGCTGGTTATGTGTTGTATGCGAATGTAACCGAGTTGAAGTTGTTCGCGAACAAAGTGGAAAGATAGAGCCGTGTGTTTCATACGAGAATGGAATACTGGATTCTATTCATAGAGTGTGGCAGACATATTACACAGTATAGAGCCGGGGGTGTGTTTATTGTCAGATGAAGTTCGGTGAGTAAGTTTTGTAGCCAAAGTATTTTAGTGGTTACAGAAGCAAGGGCCCGGAATTCCGCTTCTGAGGTGGAAAGAGCGAGGCCTCGTTGCTTTTTGGAAGACCAAGAGATGGGGTTGCGGCCTAGGTAGACGACGAAGCCGGTTGTGGATATATAGTTGTCTTTATCACCAGCGAAATCTGCATCAGAGAACGCATGGAGACATAAAGGAGCGGAGCGATGAAGTTGAATACCGTGGGTTTGAGTGCCTTGAAGGTAGCGAAGTAGTCTTTTCAAGGCGGACCAGTGCGTGGTGGTGGGATGATGTAAAAATTGAGCTAGACGGTTGACAGTGAAGGCTATGTCAGGTCGAGTGAGAGAAAGATATTGAAGACTTCCGAATATAGCTCGATAGTCGGAGTGGTTGTGTATAGGTTTGTTATCCTCCCGTATTAACTGAGAGTCAATGGCCATGGGTGTAGTTTTGGTTTGGCATTTTCCATTTTGTATTTAATAAGAAGGTCATGTATATATTTTGATTGGTTGAGATGGAGTCCTAGAGAATTAGGTGTGACTTCGATTCCAAGGCAGTACGAAAAGGGACAAAGGTCTTTAAGAGAGAAGCGTGTTGCTAAATTGGTAATAAAGTGTTATAAGTGTTGTTGGTTTGGTCCTGTGACGATAATATCGTCAACGTAAATTAGCATATAAATTTGTATGGTTTTGTGTTTGTAAATAAATAAAGAGGCGTCCGAAAGAGATTGTTGGAAACCAAAAGTAATTAAATGTGTTTTAAGTTCAGTATACCAAGCTTGGGGAGCTTGTTTTAAACCGTAAATGGCTTTCTTCAATTTGCAGACATGGTTAGGCTTAGAGTTATCGACGAAGCCTTGCGGTTGTGACATGTATACATTTTCATGTAACGTGCCTTGTAAAAATGCATTGTTTACGTCGAGTTGCCGTATTGACCAGGACTTAATGACAACAAGTGAAAGAATTAAGCGAATGGTCCTTGGTTTTATAACAGGACTAAATGTTTCAGTGTAATCAATACCTACCAGGATGTTGGTGAAATCCTTTGGCCACAAGACGATCTTTATGTTGTTTAAGTGAGCCATAAGGATTATATTTAATCCTATAGACCCACTTACAACCTATAATGTTATTGGATGAGGATTTGGGTACTAAGGTCCAGGTCTGGTTTCTTACGAGGGCTTGGAATTCATCAAGTATTGCGTTTCTCCACTGTGGTACGAGGAGAGCTTGTTTGACCGTGTTGGGTAAGGAGTGAGGTGTAGCGGAAGTGGTAGCGAGATGAGCATACTTGGGATTAGGACAACGAATGTTGTTGTCAAGGCGAGTGACAACGGTTCAATGCGAGGGAGGAGGGTTCGATGGTGTTGTAGATGAAGTTGCTGGTGTAGTGATTGGCGGAAGATGGTTTGGCCGAGGGTCGGGGTTGGGGTTTGGGGTTGCTATGGTCTGTGTGGAGGTAGTGGTGTCGGTATAATTTGTTGTGGTCGTCTACTGTAGACGTGTCGAATGGGAGGACGAGGAAGTTGAATTGTTGTGGTGGAGGGAAGCGGAGGTGAGGGTAATATAGGGAGAATGAAGTTGCACCAGTCGTCGGAATTAATGGGTGGGGAGGAAGAGGTCGTGGTTTGTAGGAGACGAGAGTAGGCAAACTCGTCCTCAATGAATTTAACATGACGGGAAGTGTATAAACGATACTCGTTTTAGGATCAAGACAGTGAAACGCGCTTTGGGTTGTGGAGTAACCAACAAAGATACAAGGGGTAGATCGGTAGTCTAGTTTATTCTTTGTATATGGACGTAGCCAAGGGTACCCATTAAGGCACCGAGTATGAGACCGTCTTGTTTGAGCCATGTATAGTAGGCTGGGTTGGGAGTCTCGGTTTTGTCAGCATTCACAAGCGTTGGGGAGGGTGAAGGATTGGACCCATCGAGAAAGCCGAGAAGGCTAAACCCAAAGAGTATGTGGGTTAATTGAAAGTGCCAGGAAGAGTAGTTTAATTGGGTTTATTTGACACAATGATTTAGGTTTAGGGAAGTGAGAGGAGCGGTGGTTTCATGCGGGTTGGGAACCGTCGACTCGGTGTTTGTCATGGTGGGAAGGTCGATTGATTTTGATGAGCGAGAGGTTGTTCTTTTGAAGGTGGGATGTCGACGGTTTAGGGTGTTTTTCGAGGATCGATGATGGCTGCTCTGATACCATGTAAGGAATGGTTATTATTACTTGAATGGATGGTTACAATTGTACAAAGTTACAACTTATATAGAGAAGAGAATAATCTAAACTAGGGTAGGAATATGATTCTTGTGCAATAGAATATATGCTACAATTTATATGTTATAATTACAATATTGTGTGATTGATATCATGTCTTTATTGTTTCCTTATGTGAGTCTTGAGATAATAAAGAGATATTGTTGATAGCAAGGACTTGCAATTTATGAAAAAGATTAACATGGCTGCAATTCTAAAGTATATTTGTTGATCTAATATACTCCGATAATATACTCCGTATTAGAGTATATTAAGACACATTAAGTCATTAATACAACACTATATGTGTTGATCAATCCAAATAAAAACCGTTATGCAATCGCCAATTTAGAGCACAAAAAGGATTGTACATCGGATGTAGTACCTCATACCTTTTTATTTTTTGAGTTTACCCATATTTTTTCCGACTATATACAATTTACAAATTATATAATAATTTTTTGATGGAAAAACTCAAAATTAATTTAATTTATAAGTATAGTTTTTAAGCAATGTAGTATTTTTTAGCTTAATATTTAAGTAAACATGCTCAAAAACTTTATTGTAAAAACTCAAATTATTTCACATAAAACTCAAAAAGTTTTTCATCATAAAAGTCAAAAAATACATAATCAGATTTACTACATCTGATGTATAATTTATGAATTGCATCCTATCGTATTCCCTCCCAAATTCTTGAAGAAGTCAACTATAAGTTACAATTTGCAATCCACGATCTTTGTTTTGGTCAATTAGTAGAAAATTGACGTAAAGATTATAGTCAAAGCAAAACACATATTTCATATTTTTTTGTCAAAATTATCAAAACTCGAGGTAGTTTCTAAAGTTGGAGACTAATATGGGGCGAAAGTGTTTTTAAAGCGTTGGAGATTCTGTAATCGCTCGAAAAAAGCTTACTTTAATAATTTAGATAGATAGATAGATAGATAGATATTGATATTGATTAATTTTGAGTTTTTATATCAAAAATACAATATTATATGTAACACCCCACGTTAGTTATTGAAGTGGTCCATTGATAAGCTTAAATGACTAGTTGTTAAAGGGATTGAAAGTACTGCACATATAAACAAAGTGCATTTTGTTTTCTGGTTATCCATGCAAAAGCACTCAAAAGTTAAGCGTGCTTGACTGAGAATAGTCTTAGGATGTATGGGTGACCTCCTGCGAAAGTTCTCGGGATGCGCATGAGTAAGGACATGTACAAAACTTGACGAGTTACCTTGAGTGACCGCTCCCGACTCATGATTTGAGCCTGGGTGTTACAATATAACTTATAAATTGTAAATACTCGGGAAAAAATATATTTACACTAAAAAACAAAAAGGTATGAGATAATAGATCCGATGCGTAGTCCTTTTTCCCTTTATTAAGGGGAGTGAATTTTGGAGAAAAAATATTTCAATTTTTTATTATCCATTTATTTATTTTGTTGGCATATAGAGGATGAGAGTTTCAGATAAACCTATGATATGCTTTCAAGGCAATTTTGAGGTACGAAAGACAAACGCCTATTGTAAACATCGAATAAAAATCCAATATTAACTTGTTGAAACGAACCAAGTATAGAGATAATAGGGTCATTAGCACTTACTATCGTCAAACAAAATCCTTGTTCTTCACCAGGAATAATGTCTTCCACCTTACTAAACAATTGTTCCTTACCCAATACCATATCAATCTCTCCAACTTGATCATTACTCAAGAAATGAAGCACTACATTTGGAAATAGTTTTTGATCATAACTAGGGTATGTTGCATAACAAAGATCAAATTGTTGTTCGGGAGGTCTAGGAAGCCAACCATAATTATCACGAAAGAATTTGATTATCGCTTCTTGCAAGGGATTATATACACTTCTTGGTAACATAGTAAAAGCTGACCCAGTGTCGATTACGAAACCCTTTGTGTCGTCTCCTTCTACATATTCAAATATCGATGGATCGATTGGTAGTCGATTTTTATTAACACTAATTCCACTTAATGGTAAATAGTAATGCACACCACTTTGCATTGAAATAGTTTTAACTTGTCTTGTTGCATCACCAGTGATTTGGGCATCATCACCGAAGTAAATAGTTGACTCTGTAAAGGTTCCCTCTTTTACTGGTGGTATGCAGTAAAAAAATCTACCGTGGATTTGAGCATCAAGTTGGGTTAAGAGCGAATTTGGTTCTGCAGTAAGCCCAAATACACCGGCTACAATGTTTCCGTGCATGTTTTGTGACCCAAACTGTATGTTTTTATGCTTGAGTCCACATCCAAATGCTAAACCCGGGTAAGCATCCAAATTGTTTGTCCTAGAGTTCTTAAAATGAAAGGTTTCTCTACCAAGAAGCCCCTTAACGGACGGAAACGGTTCTATATCTCCGTAAAGAATTGAAAATCCACAGGATCCTTGAAAGGATTTTCGTGGATAACACATTTCATCATCAATTCTGACTTGTCTATATGAGGTAGATTTTTTATATTCAAACATTTTCTCTAAGTAAAAGCAAGGATTGCAACCTTTACACTGAACCCATGTTAAATCAGAACCGGTGTCTAGAAGTACATAAGGAGAGTATGTGGCATCACCTTCACCCAAATGAATTTGAGTTACAAACAAAGTCCCCCGAACTAAAGTCAATGGTGACGTGATTCCAACGGGAGATAAATGCTTTCGACGATTGTGTATACGTGACATTGTTATATTTTTAAATAATTGAAGTCGTTCATAGATAGTGGATTCTTCTGGAATAATTTTTAAATGGTGCGAGTCTATTGGAATCATTCGCATCGTTAATCCATTGATGCTAAAGATGAACGATATAGCTTCGATAATTATAAGGTACCAAATAATAGTAAGTGTGTGTAAATTAGACATGTTATGTTTCCTTTTGTTTAGAGAGGTTTGTTTTTGATAATTTATCTGAAATATATCAATTTATAGAGCATGATGTATATTGATTACGGAATGTATGTTTTGAAAATAATAATCTTAATTGTTGTGTTGGACGTATTAGGTAATTAAACTATTCTTAGATTGTAGAAAGGTAAGAAATTATTGAGATCTTTCAAGTATAAAGTTTTTTAAAAGGAGTATTTCTTACTAAGAAAGATCAAATCGAAGACATATAAAGGCCAGATGCATAACCCCTCTTACAAAAATAAGTACACAATAAGATATATATGATTATGGTACATCTAATAGCAATCTAATTGAGCTTATATGCAATTTTTTTGAGCTTGTAAAGTTTTGTGGTTATATTTTAATTTTTTAGGTGTTAAAATTAAATCTAATTGAGCTTATACGTATTTTTTTGAGTTTGATTATAATATTTTGAGTTTAACATTTATATAAACGTACTCAGATTCTTTACAATAAAGCTCGTAATACGTACATATAAGTTCAACTTTTTCTTTGTAAAACTCCAAATTAATACTTCAGATTGTATACAAATGGTTGTATAGTCTACTAATTGTCCCTCTTGTACTAAAAGAATAAATTTATCTATATTTTTTTCTTCAAATTTATTTCACTCATACTTTAATAAAGAAACAAATGTACATTGAAGTTATATCATATGATAAACTTGGGTAACCCTAATTTTATGTTTTAAACAAAAACAAGTATCTAAATAGTAGGAATGGCCATGATTCCCTGAGAACTTTTTTTTGTTAAAAACATTGATACGAGTTTCTGCACTGAAACTATTCCTCCTGTTGCAGTTTCTTTCATAATGAAAAGTATCATAATAAGTAAATAAATATATTATATGTGTTACAAATTCTAAGAATATGAAGAAAATTTTGAAAACTAGAGAAACATAAAAATTCACAAATATTTTATTTAAATGAATGTTTTTATCTTAGAACTTATCAGAGTGTAAAAGTGTGGACTACACTCTTTTCTATATTTTCACTTATTTACTAAAGTACTATATCCTACTTCACAGTCGATTATTTACCCTTACTTTATATTCCCCTCACGAGAGTAATAATTTATAATATGCTTCAACGTTTAACATAGAATAATAATATTAGGTTTTTTTTTTTCTCTTTTATATATGTCCTAAAAAAATTATGTAATTGTATTGGATCTAAATTAGTGTACAAGTCTTAGCCTTTTAAGAAATCGCAAGTCTTACTTAAAATTGCTTTAAGTTACAATAGAGGGATGATATGTACCATCACCTATAAAACAAAAGCGGGTGGCCGCGGCTTATGTTGAGAAATCGCGGCCAATCTCCCAAACACAACAAAAACAGCTAATTGAAAAATATTTGTAAAACTATATAAATGAAAGCCAATTTATGGTGACATGATTCCATCGAGGAAAAAAATGCTTTCGAGGATTGTGTATACGTGACACTGTTATATTTTTACAAAATTGAAGTCGTTCATAGATTGTGAATTGTTTCGGAATTGTCATGTTAGACTTATTAGGTAGTTAAACTAATGTTGATAATCGTATTGTTGAAGAAAGGTAATAAATTATTGAGATCTTTCAAGCAACAAGCTTTTAATTGCTTCGAGTGTAGGATTATTGGTTTCCTTAAACAGAGTATTTATTACAAGGAAAGATCAAACTGGAGACACATAAAAGTCGAATGCATAATGTACAAGTAACACTAAATCAATTTTTCATATTTGAATGAATCAAATCTTCTATATTCATACTCTGTCAACTCCTCCCTCTGTCCCAATGAGATGTTTACATTTACTTTATTTTGTGAGCGAAAAATAAAGCAAGTGTAAATTATTGACGAGGACAGAGGGAGTATACATTATTTAAAATCAATGAACTTAACAAGGGAAATAGTTTGGTGTAGTGATGACTTATCTTAATTCATTAACTGTAAAGTTAGTTGTACACTTTTATCGGTTAAACACCTAATTTAGAAAATTTAATAAAATCAAACAAAATAATCTAATACTCTCTATGTACCCTTGGGTTTTTTGGTATTATATGTTATACCTTTTTTTTTTTTATAATTAACATTGTACTCCTAAATTTTTTTACATATTTCTCCCTAATGACCTCTTTTAACTCTACATTATCTTTATAACTTATCAAACAACCGTATTTCGACCTTTATTTTGATTCATTAATGTCTGATCTCTATCCTCTAAAAAATGCATCACAAAACGCTGTCAATAAGCATAAACTAATACTAAAAATCTTCGTTATCAAACATTAAATGATAATGGAGATTTCATTATTTTTTAGTTAGTTTTGTACACTAATTGGCGGATTAATGGATGAATCGACAAACTAATAAGTAATTAAGTCGGTTCTCGAGTAATTGGAACGGTAAACATGCGGGCTTATTATTTATACGTCTGAAAAAGAATGGGTTTGACTATTTACTACTATAGATACCAATTAGGTTTTCTAATGCTTGATGGGCATACTAGACTGATGTGGCTATATATAGTCACATGGTTTATGGTTCCTAATAGCACTCTATAACTTAAACTCCCCGCCACCCATAAGTAAAGGGATTATCAAAGTATATTTATGTGTGTCTACTAGAAGACCTGATCCCGAATACCGTCCCTATAAGACCTAATCCCGATTGAAGGCCGTCCCTTCAAGCGGTACATCCCCATCTTTCGTCATTTGATCAGGTTAGTTTCCGCTCTACAGTATACCGAGTAATTTAGTATGAAGTTTATGATCTCTATTCGAATTAAATGTAACATTTAATTCATGTGAAATTGAATCTAAATATGTTTTTCTGCTTCTCACCAAAATACAAACTACAAATGCACATGAAATAGTCTTGTGCGTCATTGTATGTATCGCAAGGCAGCTAAGATACCAACATGAACTGATAATAAGGCTACACATATACGTGAGTTTACACGATTAAACTCAAATAATGCACCCGTAAATTTCTGTCACTTCTAAGTTATAATATAATTTTATTAATTGGGAAATCAATGATACTTTAAACTTTTAGAAACTACACGAGTGCATCAGATAAGTATCCTAAGATACGTTATCCAGACAATTTTGAGGAACGAAAGACAAACAACTATTGTGAACATCGTATAAAAACCCAAAATTAATTTGTTGAAACAAACCAAATATGGTGTGATTTGGGTCATCGTCAACACTTATCATCGTCAAACAAAACCCTTGTTTTTCACCATGATCGTCTTCCACCTCAGTAAACAAGTGGTCCTTACCCAATACCATATCAATCTCTCCAACTTGATCATTACTCAAGAAATGAAAAACTACATTTGGAAATAATTTTTGATAATAACCCGGGTACATTGCATAACAAAGATTGAATACTAGTCCGGGTTATATACACGTCTTGGTAACGAAGTAAAAGGTGCCCAGAGTCGATGAGAAAGCCCTTTGTCTCGTCTCCTTCTATATATATATTCAAAGATAGATGGATCGATTGGTAGTCGGTTTGTATGAACACTAATTCCACTCAATGGAAAATAGTAATGCATACCACTTGGCATTGAAATGGTTTTAATTAATCTAGTACCATCACCAGTGATTTGGGCATCATCACCGAAGTAAATAGTTGATTCTATTAAGGTTACATGTTTCGCTCGTGGAATACAATAAAAAAAATTACCGTGGGTTTGAGCATCGAGTAGGGTTAAGAGCAATTTTGGATTTGCAGTAAGCCCAACTACACCGGCTATAACATTTCTGTGCATGGGTCTTGACTCAAACTGAACGTTTTTATTTTCCAATGTAAATCCAAAATTTCAAATGCCAAATCTCGGTAAGCATCCATGTTGTTTGTTCTAGAGTTCTTAAAGTGACACGTTTTTGTCTACCAAGAAGACCCTTGGCTTCTAGGAGCGATTCTCTGGCTCCGTAATAGAGAGAAAATCCACACGATCCGTGATAAGTTTTTGGCGGAGAACACAACTCATCATTAACACTGACTCATCTAAAAGAAGTTACTTTCTATATGCGAAATTTTTGTCTAAGTCAAAGCAAGGATTGCAACATTCACACTAAACTCATGTCAATACGAACATGTGTCTAGAACTACATAAGGAGAGTAAGCGGTATTACCTACACTCAGATGAAGTTGAGTTACAAACACGGACTCCTGAATCAAAGATAACAGTGACTTGATTCCATCGGGGAATAAATGATTTCGACGATTTTATATACGTGACATTGTTATGTTTTTAAAAAATTGAAGTCGTTCATAAATAGTGAACTTTTTTGGAACAATTTGTAAATGATGCGAGAGTATCGGAATCAATTTCATCGTTAATCCATTGATGCTAAAGATGAATGATATTGTTTTGATAATTATAAGGTACCGAAAAAATAAAAAGTGTGTGTATATTAGACATGTTATGTTTCTTTTTGTTTAGAAAGGTCTCTTTTGGATAATTTATCTGAAATATGTCAATTTATTATAGAGTATGATGTATATTGATTATTGAGTGTTTTGAAAATAATAATGATAATTGTTACTCTGTATGTTGGACGTATTAGGTTAATAAACTATGGTTGAGAATCGTATTGTTGAAGAAAGGTAAGAAATTATTGAGATCTTCCAAGAAAAAAGTTCTTAATTGTTTAAATGGCAGGATTGTTGGTTTCTTTAAACGGAGTATTTCTTACAAGGAAGGATGAAATCGATGATAAATAAAAGTCGAATGCATAATGTAAAAATAATACGTAAATTAATTTTTCATATATGAATGAATAAAAGCTTCTATATTTGTACTCTATTTATTATCGGGACGTGCTTTTTCACATACGAATTTTACTCTTTCACATACGCCTTTTACGAATTTACCCTTGTCACTTTTTTTGACTCCCCCAATAAATTGATTTTTGTTTTATTTTATCTCCCTTCCTTCACCTTGGCAACCCGCCATCTGACATTGGACAACCCACCCTCCGGCAACCACCATCCTCTTCTATGGGTACCCTAGTCCGGAATCCCATATCCCGCACTCTCCCCCTCACTGAAATTGCTGATGTACAAAAGGTACAAATGCCCAGACACCCACAAAATTAACTTCTTGTCATTTGTCATCTAGTGCAGCTACAATGATCATGCGGCTATAAGCCTATATAATGATAAACACCATTACACCAATATCATCAACAGTCTTATTGTCGTACAATGCGGCTATAATAATGATTCACATATTAATTTTTTTTGTTATTTTAGACATATACGAGTACAATGGAGTACTAACTATCAATGTAACCTCACCAACGCAGCACCGTCACACACCACAAATATTTACTACGGACGACTCAGTACCACCACGGATTACCCGGAACCATCGCCCACTACACTAACCACGCCTTCCAAGGCTTCCACGAACGTATCAATTTCACTAATTGGTAAACCCTAATAATTTTTACAAAACATATTAATAATTGATAAAGAACGATATTATACTTCACTAATTGGAGAATTATATCATTATCCAAGTTTTTAGAACAATAAGATTCGATTTTAAGGGAAAAAAGAAAGAAAAAGTAACATATTGTATAAGACTTATTTGTCTTTCTTTAGAAAAAGGGTATGATATGGAAAGTTAATGGAAAAATGTATGTGAAAGAGTAAAATTTGTATGTGAAAAAGTAATTCCGTATATAAAAGCAGAAACATTTAGAACTTTTTGATTGGTCCCTTAAATTTAGGGATTGAAAATGCATCTTCTTTTTGTGTGAGCCCACGTTCATTAATCTGATTTAATTTACTTTCTTACCTATTGCTTTGCATTTCATTAGTCAGACTATCAGATATAACTTATCGGTGGCTGAAATAAATATTTTACTATAAACATCCAAAATTAGAAATTCCTTGTACAATATCAACATACAATATGAGCATCCAAATTTACAAATATTAAAAATAATCAATAAAAGTTTCAAAAAAATATTACAAAATCATATTTTTTAACATTATATAATATCATAGCAATAAGCCCAAAAAAAAATACAAGTCTTAACAGAAATTAAAGTTGATCATATAATTATAATTCGTAATTTCACAATGTCAAGAAAATGCAGAAAACACAAAGGCTTTTATCTTTGCAAATCTTGAAAATATAAATTCCATAATAATATAAGTATATAAGTCCGATAATTTATGCAAAAATATCATAAAATTTTAAGTTTTCCATATACAAAAACTAAAAGAACGAATCTACACTATAAAAAAATCTGAATTTCAACACACCTAAAAAAATCACAATTTCAATAAATCAAAATAAAATAAAAATTTATTGTATGAAACAAATTAAAATTTATTAGGTAAATAAATAAAATCTTTGTTATAAAATATATAAAAAAATGCTAGATATACTATACAGTCATTACGTGAAGGACAAAAATTGATCTTTGAGAAAAACAATTAGCTTTCCTTCATTTAGCTCTTCCTCTTGAAATAATAACCATTATTTAGCCATCAAAGAGGCAAGCAAGCTTTTATCTAAAGAATATTGACGAGTCAAAAAAATATGAAGGTCGTGGTGTTTTATTGAGTGTGGTATAAAGGTGGGGCTCTTTATTTTTTTATGCAAGGAGGTTGTGGTCGGAGACCATATAGGCCTTTGTTAGTAGAGGGAGGTGGTGAATATTGGATTTGATGCTTCAAAAGAAGCAAATATGGTAAATTGTCCCACATTAATTTGGGACATTTGTCTAAGTTGAATATGGAACTTTTAAGGTTGACTCATATGGTTTCCAAGATGATAGTGTGGTCTCCCATGGTCATCATTTACAATGTTTGGAATTTACAATGCTAATTCACCACTATATAAACCTACACTTTACAACTCCAAATGCACAACAAAAATCACTTATATTTTCTCTCTAAATAATTCTCTCTATAAACCCGTCCTTACAGATTATTTGGCAATGTTCTTGGCTATGTTCATGTTGTGTCTTTGTCTACACCGGAGGCACAAGGGTTGTGTAATCCTGGGGGTCGATTGTCATTGAGGCCGTGTGTAGAGGACGGGGCAAATTCGACTTTAGGACAGTGACATTGTCACGTCACAACCTCCTCTCTTATCTAGATAAGTTCTCTCCACTCTATATATATTTATATCCACTTATAATATTTACAATCGTATATTTACCGTTATACTATTCTCTATAGTTTGGTTTGGCCGTTGATGAAACATGTTCATATCCTATTAATAAAAGATATATATGGTTATGTCTAACAATCTAAAGTCGAAATTTACTTTCTTTTCTCTAGCTAATAGATATACACGTATTGCCATTAAATTACAGTGGGTTTGCTTCTGTTTGTTTATCTATTATGTTCAAATTAATGAGCCATTTATTTGTATGTTGGCACTTTGTGACTCCACAAGACTTCATCTTATTTGTATGAGCCATTTATTTACCAATTTCCCCTCACAATGAAAAAGAGTATGTTTTCTTCATCACCTTCCAACAATATCATAATCCGCCTTCACATCACCATGAGTCCACGACCTGATCCCGTCTTCGCCATTGTTTGCCTTAATTCTTCGACCACCATTTATATTGGACTACACTACATCAGATCACCGTGTGCAAAGACAAGAGACAAGACCCTTGATATTTGCTGGAACATGATCCCATAATAACATCATCCAATTTTTCTCATTCATAATCAATGGATCAGAGGCATATTTTGACGTTGGGAGGCATATATAAGGTTTAAGCACGCATGAGGTGAGTTGGATTTGATGTTGGTGATTATTTAAAGTGGGTGTTTATAGGGAATTAATGTAACAAAAGCTTTTATTCAACATAATACAATAATGGATGATCAATTGTTGAAAACACCGTTTAATGTTACACTTTTTAAAAATTAATACCTTATCAAAATAATTTCAAAACTTAATACCACCTTAAACTAGCATTCTGACATATTTTGATACCTTAAGTGACTTTCGATAAAAAAAAAATGGAATATTCTGTCACCTTTTAAATTTCGCTCCAAATTTATGATTTTATCCCCATTATACCCCTATTCTTTTTTCACCAACTTATTTCTTATAATTTTTACATGTCATCTTATTCTTCTAACTCCATCTTCATTTGATCTCAATCTCTCACTTTTACATTTCACCCTCTTTATTCTCTCTTCTATTTTCTCTATCTTTTGTACCCATATAATATGCTTATGAATATGTAATTAGGGTTCATGAAATTTGGGGCTAATTCTGTGAATTGTGATGAACCTCAAATCGAGTTCCAACGGGTAAAAGGGAAGCTTGAGATGGAAAATCGGAAGCCATTTTAAAGGAAGAAATCAAATATCTCTAAGAAGAGAGCAAAAAATAAAAGCTTAAGATGAAAAGTTTAAGAATACAAATGATAAAGTTGTTTTTAGTAGTCATCTTAATTCCAAAGAAATACACAACAAAATTGATAGTTGTTATTGTACTTTTATTTGGAGGAAATTGTTATTAGGTTGGTTTAACAAAAAGAGAATAAGAGTTAATTAAGAGTGCTATGTGTTGAGGAAGAAGCTATATAAAAGCAAGGGTAAAACGATTAGTTTCTATTTTTTTCGGTCAAAAATCACTTAAGGTACCAAAATATGTCAGAATGCTAATTAAATGTATTAAGTTTTGAATATTTTTTAAGGTAGTAAGTTTTAAAAAGTGTAACATTAAAGAGTGTTTTCAACAATTGATCCTACAATAATTGATCATGAGAATTAGAAAAAAAAAATCATAGAGAAAGATGAAGATGGAAGATGCAAAAGAAGAAGACATGCAAAAGAAAATGAAAGAGGCCCTTAAGTTTCCGATTGATGTCAATTATGATTTTCTGAGTTTGTTATTTCTCTAAGTTTAAGAAAGATAAAAGAATAAAGCTTATTATTGATTCTAATAAGTTTTTTTTTTTAGGGTGACCTGACAAACAAGTAGTCGGTCACCTGGTTCAATAAAAGATAAATGAGTGCATTATTCAGATTAATAAGGGCTAAAGTATAAGATAGATTAAATTGAGAAGAATGGGCATATGATGGATTATTTTTATTAAGTAACCCTTAGAAATAAGGGTGGTGAGAATTGAAACCACAACCTCTTATTAACATTGCGTTTGATACTTTGATACCTATCAAGAAGTCATTCCAACAAAAAACTTAAACTTATGGTTGGAGTCTTAACATCAGTTTTATACTTAAATGTAACAAAGACTTCACTTAGTCATCATAAACTCAAAAGTTTTTTTTTTGTTTTGTTTTTGTGTGTTAAATGAGCCGCAAGGGTAGTACTATATCAAAGGTGGAAATATTCAAACTAAAACATATTTTTAGGTATGGCTCTATTTGGAAATGTCTTTCGGATACCATTTTTAAGTGAAGCTCTTGGTCTCGACTCGGTCTTGACTTTATGCTTGGTCAAGCTTTTCATTCAACTCGAATCTACAATGATGCATGACGAGGAGTACCGAAAATCCAAATAAATGCTATACAATAGCATTAATTACAATAAGCAAGCTAATATGTTATAAGATCCTACCATAAGTTGTATTATAAATTTGACTAAGCAAGAGGTAAAACAAGGGTAAATATCATGTAATTTATTGCGTTATTACTTAGGGCTCGCCTGGAATGGATGAAATAGTTTGGGATAAATTTCAAGTGATAGATAATTACTAGGGAAGATATTACTTGGGTAATGAGTTCTTTGATAATAAGTTTAACATGTAAGGTAATGATTACTAAGGTAATGTTTTACCCCGTTAATCATTACCAAGTGGGTGAGTGGGTAATGTATTGGCCCTTCATGAGGGTAATAGTTCCCAAGGATGAATACTCTCATGCCAAACATAGAAAAAGTATCTTAAACATTACTCCCGTATTAATTCCTCTCATTTAAAGGGGGAGTGAATTTTTAAGGGAAAATATTGCAACTTTATTATTCAATTAATCTCTTAGAAAATTGAGGATTAGAGTTTCAGATAAATCTATGATATGTTTTCCATGCAATTTTGAGGTACGAAAGACAAACGGCTATTGTAAACGTCGAATAAAAACCCAAAATTAGTTTGTTGAAACGAACCAAGTATAGATTGATTAGGGTCGTCAATAGTTAAAATCATCAAACAAAACTTTTGTTCTTCACCATGAATGTCTTCCACCTTAGTAAACAAGTGTTCCTCACCCAATACCATATCAATCTCTCCAACTTGATCATTACTCGAGAAATGAAGAACTACATTTGGAAATAGTTTTTCATCAAAACCAGGGTATATTGCGTAACAAAGATCAAATTCTGGTCCGGAAGGTCTAGGAAGCCAACCATAATTATCACGAAAGAATTTGACTATCGCTTTTCGCAAAGGATTATATACACTTCTTGGTAACAGAGTAAAAGCTGTCCCAGAGTCGATGAGAAATCCCTTTGTCTCGTCTCCTTCTACATATTCAAAGATAGATGGATCTATTGGTAGTCGATTTTTATTAACACTAATTCCACTTAATGGCAAATAGTAATGCATACCACTTTGCATTGAAATAGTTTTAACTTGTCTAGTTGCATCACCGGTTATTTGGGCATCATCACCGAAGTAAATAGTTGATTCTGTTAAGGTTACCTCTGTTACTTGCGGTATGCAGTAAAAAAATCTACCGTGGGTTTGGGCATCAAGTTGGGTTAAGAGCGATCTTGGTTTTGCACTAAGCCCAAATATACCGGCTACAACGTTTCCGTGCATGTCTTTTGACCCAAACACAACGTTTCTGTTCCTGAGTGCACATCCAAATGCCAAACCCTGGTAAGCATCCAAATTGTTTGTCCTTGTGTTCTCAAAATGAAAGGTTTCTCTACCAAGAAGCCCCTTAACGGATGGAAACGGTTCTATGACTCCGTAAAGAATAGAAAATCCACACGATCCTTGATAGTATTTCCGTGGAGAACATATTTTATCATTAGCGTTGACTCGTCTAAAAGAGGTGGACTTTTTATATGCAAACTTTTTTTCTAAGTCAAAGCAAGGTTTGCAACCTTCACACTGAACCCATGTCAATTCAGAACCGGTGTCTAGAAGTACATACGGAGAGTATGTGGCATCACCTTCACCCAAATGAATTTGAGTTACAAACACAGTCTCACGAACTAAAGTCAATGGTGACGTGATTCCATCGGGGAATAAATGCTTTCGACTATTGTATATACGTGACATTGTTATGTTTTTAAAAAATTGAAGTCGTTCATTGATAGTTGATTTTGTTGGAACAATTTGTAAATGGTGCGAGTCTATTGGGATCATTTTCATTCTCAATCCATTGATGCTAAAAATGAGCGATATAGCTTGGATAATTATAAGGTTCCGAAAAATAGTAAGTGTGTATAAATTAGGCATGTTATGTTTTCTTTTGTTTAGAGAGGTTTCTTTGGACAATTTATCTGAAATATATCAATTTATAGAGCATGATGTATATTGATTATTAAATGTTTTGAAAATAATAATCTTAATTGTTGTGTTGGACCTATTAGGTAATTAATCTATTCTTGATTTGAAGAAAGGTAAGAAATTACTGAGATCTTCCAAGTATAATGTTCTTACTTGGTTCGAGTGTAGGTTGTTGCTTTCTTTAAATGGAGTATTTCTTACCAAAAATGATCAAATCGAAGACATATAAAGGCCAGATGCATAATCCCTCTTGCACAAATAAGACCATACAATTAGACGTATATGAGTATGGTAAATTAAATAGCAATCTAATTAAATTTAAATTTTTTCGAGCTTGTAAAATTTTGTATTTATATTTTAATTTTTTAGGTGTCAAAATTAAAATTTAATTGAGCTTATATGTATTTTTTTTTGTTTGATTATAATATTTTGAGTTTAACATTTATATAAACGCGCTCAGATTCTTTACAATAAAACATGTAATATATACATATAAGCTCAACTTTTTTCTTTATAAAGCTGCAATTATTAGTTTGTACTTGTCCTTTCTTTGCACTAATTATTTATTTGTCTTATTTATTCTTTCTTAGAGATTTTTTAATCATAGGAAAATAAAAAAAGTTGGCATGAAGAGAGTCACGGGTTAACTAATTAAATGAAACGGAAACATAATACATAGAGACAAACAAAAAGCTTGTTCCATCTATCTAAACGGGGCATAATATAATTTGTTTTAAACATAAGACTAATATTCCACTTTTATAGTTTTATGTCTCATCTTGTCTCATTACCTTCTGGGTGAATATATACCCAAGGCTTTTGTGGTCGGTATAAATACGACGATTAACACCGATGAGGTAATGCCTCCAAACTTTTGATGCATGCACTACGGCGGCTAACTCAAGGTCATTAGTAGGATCGTTCACCTCGTGAATCCTCAACTGTCTCAAGGCATAAGCAATCACTTTCCGGTTCTGCATAAGAACACAACCCAATCCCAACTTGCAAGCATCGCAATAGACATCAAAGTCTGCACCATCCTCAGGCAAAGTCAACACATGAGAGGTAGTCAACCTCTTCTTCAACTCTTGAAAAGCGGTTTCACAATCTTCACTCCAAACAAACTTGGTCTCTTTCTTCCACAATTGAGTCACCAGTCTTGCAATTTTTGAGAAGTTTTTAAAAAAGCGGCAGTAGTAACCGGCCAAACCAAGAAAACTTCGGACTTCACCAACGTCGGTTGGAATATTCCAATCAACCACAATTTCAATCTTAGAAGGGTCTACCATATCACCTTCTTTGTCAATCACATGTCCAAGAAAGAACACCTTCGGCAACCAAAATTCACACTCATCCAGGTACTCACTAAAGGTGCGGTTCATTTGATCCATGAAAATAGCGGGAGCATTAGTCAAACTAAATGGCATCACCTTGAACTCAAAGTGACCATATCTTGTGTTAAAGGAGGTCTTCGGAATGTCGGAATCATGAACGGGGATTTGATGGTATCCGGATCTCAAATCAATCTTGGAAAAAGTAGAAGCACCCTTAAGTTGATCAAACAAGTCTTCAATTCTTGGCAAGGGATACTTATTCTCGACTATGACTCGGTTCAACTCACGATAATCAATGCATAACTTCATAGAACCATCGTTCTTCTTCACAAAGAGAACGGGAGCACCCCAAGGTGAGGCACTCGGACGAATAAAACCATTTTCTATCATTTTATCAAGTTGTTTCCTTAGCTCCTTCAATTTGGTAGGAGCCCTACGGTACGAGGCTTTGGCAATGGGTCTGATTCCGGGTATAAGATCAATGGAAAATTCAACATCACGCTCGGGAGGGACTCCAGGCGCGTGGACTTCTTTCAATACCAAAGGTGCGGGAAACACATCAATGATGTCACGGACTATAGGCACATCTTCAATTTTCGGTAAAGAGGTAGATGTAGATGTCACCGTACACAAGTATACTTGGTGACCTTTCCTCATCATACTCATCAACTTCATGGCAGACACCAATTGCACACCTTGGGGGGAGTAAGATCCCTTATAGGTAATGCGAAGACCTAACAGACTCTTCAAAAAGATCTTTTGATCTCGACACTCGAATCGTGCATGGTACATGGCTAACCAATACATGCCAAGGATCACATCGAACTCTCCTAGGGGAAACTTAAGGAGATTAGCGGGAAAAATCGTCCCCACAATAGAAATTGGAACCTCGGGATAAAGAGAGGAGCAAGAAATAACTTCTCCGGAAGGTAAGGATATATGGGTATTCTCACTAGGTAGAGACTCGATAGGCAACTTGCTTACATAAGAGGAAGATATAAAAGACATGGATGCACCCGTATCAAATAAAATAAGGCACGGTTGCTCTAAGATTGAGAACATACCTTTAATTATCTCCGGATGAGCATCAGCTTCGGCTTGGCTTAGAACATAGATAGATCCCTTGGGCTTAGCATTTGGAGCCGGCAACTTTCGGTCGGGGTATTCATCATAACGGTGACCGGTCTTCTTGCAAAAGTAGCAAGTGAAAGGTCGGTTGAAGCATCCAACACCGGGTGATAGGGTTGCCTACAACGGTTGCAAAGGCGGCCTTGAGCTTTAGCATTCGGGAGAACAATGGTTTGAGGAGCCACATTAGAAGTAGTTTCAGGCAAGAAGGGAGTGAGAGCCCTAGCATTAACATTTGAAGGGGCATTAAATCTTCTCTTGTTGGCAAGTGAATTAGAAGATGACGGAGTAAACGACCTATTACCATAAAAGTTAGGCTTAGGAGAGAAAGAAGATAAGGAGTTCTTTGTCTTGGTTTCTTCTTTGATACCTTTCATCGAATTCTCCGCCCACAAAGCATCATCATACAACTTACCAAAGGATGTGGAGTTTCTTCTCACCTTACACATGCAAAAGTCTAATTCGTATATACACTACAAGAATCAGCCCTTGCTCCGACCGCAAATTCCGACCGCTATTCAAAACGGTCGGTAACAACACATAGCGACAGACAACAGTCGGTAAACTTAATATCGGTCGGTGAAAATACCGACCGCTTTTGATTCAGTCGCTGAAGAGGAAATTCGGTCGGTAAGCTCTAAAAATACCGACCGATTGACCAAAATTACCGACCGACTGGCCAATCGGTCGGTATGAGGTCAGATATGAAAAAACCAAACCCGACTATCCCTCATTCTATTAACACTTACCCACTCTCACTCTAAACCCTTCCCTAAAGACGACACACCTATACCCAACGACCGCTTCCTTCCCACCGGCGACGCCGCCGCTCACCTGACGCCCTACACCGCCGACCGACCACCGCCGACGCCGCCATCTCCTCCATTCTCAACAACCACCTTCTCTCTTCTAGTATTTTAATAAAGGTATGATTTTCTCTTAATTTTTGTGTTTATAGTTGTTTTAATTGTGTTTATGTTTGTTTTTACCCTTAATTTTATGTTAGGGATTTGATTATTTGTTGTTATTTGAATCTAATTTAGAGTTGTTTAAGTTAGGGTTAAGATTTGGTTAAATTGGGGGTTTTTTAATTATTTGCAATTATGTTAGTATATGTAATTATTAATATGTTAGTATATGTAATTGTTAGTATGTAATTGTTTATATGTTAGTATATGCAATTGTTAGTATATGTAATTGTTAGTATGTTCAAGATGTTAGTAGTAGAAATATGTGGTTAGTAGTAGATAGTATTCATGTTGTTAGTAGTAGATATATGTTGGACTTTGGTTGTGAAATTGAATGTTGGTTAAATTTGGTAGTTAGAAATTTTATGTTGGTAGTATAATTTGATTAGTTGGTTAAAATTGGTAATTCGAATTAGTATTTAGATTGCCTATTTAGTAAGAATGTAGATTGTCTCAATTAGTTGTTGGATTGCCTAATTATGTTATATTTATGTATTTATATAGATTTATAATGAAGAGGGTTGAACGAGAATGGATGTATGAAAGGGTTGATGCTAGGAAGATGGTTAAGTATGAGTTTGTATGTGGGGTGAATAGTTTTCTTGAATATGTTAAAAGTCGAGATGAATTTAGGAATTCACAACTAATTAGATGTCCATGTGTAAAGTGCAAAAATTTGAAATACTTGAGTGAATTCGTGGTACAAGAACACCTTATTAGTAAAAGGTTTTACGGGAAATTATTATGATTGGGTGTGTCATGGTGAGCCTTTCTCCTTGAAAATACCAAACAATGTACCAAACACTACTCAATCTCTCATAAGAGGACCATATTGAGAGATGGTAATAGATGCCTTAGGTGACCGTGCATTAGAACATATGGAGGAACCCCCTATCGGTGAAGAGGAAACTCCACACCCTCAGTTGAAGAGTTTTTTTGATATGTTAGATGCGGCGGAGAGACCTTTATATGAGGGGAGCGATGTGTCGGTGTTACAAGCAGCTGCAAGGGTTGTTAACATAAAATGTGAGCACAACTTATCGCACAAATGTGTAGATAAGATTGCTTCCTTGATTGAGGATGTTATACCTCGGGGAAATGTGATGACCCGCACCTATTATAACACCAAAAAATTGCTCAAAGCTCTTCAACTACCCTATCAAAAAATTCATTGTTGTAAGGACGGGTGTATGCTCTTTTGGAAAGAAGATGTGTCGCTTGATAAATGTAAGAAATGTGGCAAAGATAGGTACAAGCCAACACCATCAAGTGGGAAAAAAATACCTGAAAAAGTCCTATTCTACCTTCCTATAGGTCCAAGATTACAACGACTTTATGCTACTAGAAATATTGCGGAGGCTATGAGATGGCATGAAGAAAACCCTCGTGTACAAGGGACATTTGCCCACCCAAGCGATAGTGAGGCTTGGAAGCATTTGGACAAAATGTTCCCGGAATTTGCTAGTGAGCCTCGAAATGTTAGACTTGGGTTGTGCACAGATGGTTTTACACCGTACGGCCAATTTGGGAAAAAGTATTCATGTTGGCCTGTAATTCTCACTCCTTACAATCTACCACCATGGTTGTGCATGAAAAAACCATTTATGTTCCTTTCATTGATTGTTCCGGGGCCGGATAATCCTAAAAGTCACATAGATGTCTTCTTACAACCTCTTATCGAAGAGTTGAAAGAGTTGTGGGAGGTTGGTGTACCCGCTTTCGATGTGTCCAAGAAACAAAATTTTCAACTCAAAGCCGCTCTTTTATGGACAATCAATGACTTTCCAGCTTACGGCATGCTTTCCGGTTGGGCCACGGCCGGCTTCCTTGCATGTCCTTATTGTATGGAAGAATCAAAGGCATTTTATCTTCCTAAGGGTCATAAGGTGTCTTGGTTTGATTGTCACCGACAATTCTTATCGCCTAACCACGGATTTCGGTATAACAAAACCTCATTTCTCAAGAATATATTACAAAAAAATGACACCCCTCCTCTATTCCTAGACGGTTTTGAAATTTGGGAGAAGATTCGTGATTATCCTACAAGTATTGAGCTCACAAAGAGTGAATTGAACAAGTTTAAAGCCAATAAATTAGGTTGGTCTAAGAGAAGTATATTCTGGGATTTGCCTTATTGGAAACATTTGTTAATACGACACAATTTGGATGTTATGCATATTGAAAAGAACTTCTTTGAGCAATTGATTCATACGGTCATGAATAATAAGAATAAAACTTGCGACAATGAAAAATCAAGGGAAGACGTTAAACTATTATGCAAAAGACCACACTTACACATTAAGGAAAATGGAGTTAAGCCAAAAGCCCCATTTGCACTTGATAAGGCTAAAAAAAAAAGTGTTATGTGAGTGGATTTGTAACTTGAGGTTTCCAGATGGGTATGCATCCGACTTGAGTAGGTGTGTTGATCGACATGATCATATCCTTCATGGGTTGAAGAGTCATGATTGTCACGTTTTCATGGAAAGATTACTACCTGTGGCTTTGAAACACTTATTGCCGAAAGATGTGTGGAGTGCAATAACTGAAATAAGTCTATTCTTTCGTGATTTGTGTGCCCCGACCCTCAAACTTGAAAACATTGAAAATCTAGAGAGCAACATTGCCGAAATACTTTGCAAGTTGGAGAAAGTATTTCCGCCATCATTTTTCAACTCAATGGAACACTTACCTATACATTTGCCTTATGAAGCAAGGGTTGGAGGGCCAGTACAATATAGGTGGATGTATCCTTTTGAGAGGTAAATTACATACGTACTTATTCAAATGTAATAAAAAATTAAATAAAAAATTTTGAATATTCAACTAACATTATTATACAATGTAGGTTTTTAAATCACTTGAAACAAAAAGTTGGTAATAAAGCAAGAGTCGAAGGGTCTATCTGCAACGCTTTCTTAGTGGAAGAAATATCAAATTTTTGTTCCCAATATTTTGAAGAGCATATCGACACAAAGGGTAAAGATTTAGATTTTGGAACAAAAGATGAAACGGAGTCTTCCTTACCTGAGCTATTCCAAAAACATGGAGGTCAACCATTCACAAAAGGAAAAATAAGATATTTGGAAGGAGATGAATATGAACGTGCTCATCTTTACGCCTTATCGAATTGTGAACGATTAGAAAAATATGAGAGGTATGTGAGTTTCTTACACTTTGGCAATAAAATAATTAAAGTGGTAGATTATTCATATAATAATAAAAATTGTTAAATGATAGGTTATTCGAAGCTTTCATCCGTGAGCAACATCCAAATATTGATATAGATGAGGTTTGGACTTCATACGAAAAGCTATACCCAAATTGGTTTAAAGAACATGTAAGTTTCATTTACAAACATTAAACAAATATATACAAACTAACCTTAAGTCAATATATATGGGTACTTAATAAGACTAATTTTAAACTAGGTACTTCAAGAAGATATCAAGGATGATTTGTTGGTGGCCATGTCAAGGGGTCCTTGTAAAGAAGTACAATCTTGGCAGAAATATTCGATAAATGGCTTTAATTTTCACACAATGAAATATGGGAAAAATAAAGCAAGTATGAATTATGGTGTTTGTGTTAACGGTGTTGGTGGAGATGACTATTATGGTACCCTAGAAGAGATTATTGAGTTGAGGTATTGTGGTGAAAAAATGGCGTATAATGCAATCTTGTTTAAATGTTGTTGGATGGATAATTCTTCAATCGGCACAATTGTACATGACACGTATAAACTTGTTGAAGTAAATCATAAGAGAAAGTATTTAAAATACGACCCTTTTGTGCTTGCACATCAAGTTAATCAAGTTTATTACACTTCTTATCCAAGCACAAAGAAAGATAGAGATAATTGGTGGGCGGTGTTTAAAAGTAAAGCGAGATCACAATTTGATGCACCGGTTGACACAACCGTCTTTCAAGAAGAAATGACGACACCTCTTAATTTATCTTCGATTGTGGAAGATGAAGTCTTACAAGGTTTTATTGAAGGAGATGATGAGGAAGAAGATGAGGTGGTGGAGGTTCGTAGATTTGGAAGAGGAAATGAAGACTTATATGAAGTTGATTTTATAAATGATGATGAAGATGATGATGAAGATGAAGATGAGGAGGAGAATAAGGAGGAGGAGGAGGAGGAGGAGGAGGAGGAGGAAGATGAAGATGAGGATGAAGATGAAGATGCGTAAAAGACTAGTTGTGTAATATTAAGTATATGTTATGTAATAAGTACAATATAATTAATAATGTTTTATGTGTCATCAATTATCAAACTCCTTTGTTTATTTGACAACAATGTTTAATTGCTAACATTAACTTGTGTATATTTAGTTTTGTTTAAGATGTCAGGAGATCGTGGACGGGGACGGGGACGAGGACGAGAACGAGGACGAGAACAAGGTATAGTATTTAGGGACCCGGTTATAGAAGAGGGGGAGACGAGCGACGAAGAGAACAACAATGAGGGGCAGACAACAAACGAAAGTACAACCCCTGCGACAACAAAAGAGTTACCTATTGATATAGAGCCGGGATTACTATGGTACAATTTCTTATTTATAATCTCTGTTCTAATAAATTACATGTATAAACATGTTACATATCATTTTCTAATATAAAGATTGATAAAGGTTTGACGATAGCCAAGTGGTCCGAAGAGTTAGCCGGTCTTTCAAAAACAACTACGATGTCCCTTACTTGAGCTGGAAAGAGACTCCAAAAAGTAAAAGGGATGCGTGGTTTGATAATTTTCGGGTATTTATATATATAAACTTTTACTTTATTAATTTATATGTGTGTTTGTTTTTATAAGTGTTGTTGTTTTTATGTGTAGACATTGTGCAATTGGGATCCTAAGCATGAGGATGAGTGTAGGAAGCAATACAATGAGACGTGTAGAAAGCGTTTAAAAGACGCCATGTATGATGCCGGCCAGATGATAAGAGGTAAGAATCCGGTTGGCCCGGGTTGGATGCATCCTAATGTTTTCAAAGAATTATCGAGAAGCGGAAGAATAAGGCGTTTATCAAGAGATCGAAACAAGCTTCCATCAACAAGAAAGGCGGCGAAGATGGCCCTACTACACATCACTACGGGTCAATTAAAGCTGTTAAACATGCTGCTAAGATGGTAAATAATTTGAACTTATTTAAGTATTTGAAGTTGATAATTTACTTTGTTAGTGTAATGCTAGTATTTGTAATTTGAAGTTAATGTTTGATTTGGTTTTCTTAAAGGCGAAAGATAAGGGGGGTATAGCCCCTAATGCAGTGGAGCTATTTCTTGATAGCCATAGGAAAATGGTTGTTGGTGAGGAGCAATGGAGTCATCCAACTGCCCGAGCTAGATATGTAAGTATTACTACATTCGAAATTTCATTTTTACATTTGTGTTAGGACTTCCGATAGACGCTTTTTACTTTCTAAGGATGATAGATGAGTTATTTACAACTTTCTTTTTGACAATGTAGCAAAATTTTCAAAGGATGATAGCCAAGCTTACGGAGCAAGGAATTCCGATTGACGTTAACAAGGTTTGGTACGATTCGGTGGATGGATACAAGAAGGGCCAAGTCTTTGGTTTAGGGACCGCCGCCTCACTATATTACACTCCCCCGGCGTCATCATCGTCGACAGGTAATTCTTCCGCCTCCCAACAATATATCCCGGGTGTTCTAACTCAATCAATTGAAGCACGTGAGAGGGAAGCCGAAGAGTTTAGGAAGTATAGAGAGGAGATGCAACAAAGGGATGAACTTTACATGAAAAATCAAGAAGAACTAAGGCAACAAATCACGGTAAGTCAAGCCGCTAGTACGCGTGAACGGGAAGAAACAAGGCGCCAAATTGAGGCCTTAGCCAAACTGTTTGAATCCCAAACCCAATACCGATGCAACAATAACATATTTGATTGCCCTTATAACCCAAATAACGATAACTCCGGTGGAGGCGGAAATGGTTTTCAAGTGTAAGGTAGTTGGTTGTGTAAGACATGGTTACTTGTAATGTAAACTTTAATAGTTTGTTGTATAAGACATGGTTACGGTAGATGTAAGACATGTAGCGTTATGGTTATCTTGGTTTGTTGAAACTTTAGTAGTTTGTAATGTAAACTTTAGTAGTTGTAAGACTTGTAATGTAAACTTTAGTAGTTTGTTGAAAATTTTCTAATTTAAAAGACGGTTTCTGGTTTTCAAAAAATTGTGTACGAATGCATTTGTATATATATTTTGAAATATTTGCAGGAAATATAGCAAATGGGGGAGAATAAGAAGCAAAATCACCCAAATCGTTCACATTGGATACCGACCGACAAGAGGCATTACCGACCGACCTATATTATATACCGACCGACCAAACTCAAATACCGACCGATTGCCGTCCAAAAACATTCTGATTATTAACTGACAAAACATGGCACCGACCGAAAAATGTAGGTACCGACCGACTGGGTCTTTATATTGACCAAGTCAATATATTTTTGCACCGACGGATTTTCTGTCTAGCGACGGATTGTTCGGTCGGTATTTTTCCGATCGATTTCAAATCGGTCGGTATGTAACATTTACCGACCACAATTACCGACCGATTTCTTTCGGACGCTACGGAAGAAAAAACGGTCGGTAAGTGGTATTACCGACCGATTTTCACTATTTGCGACCGCTAAAACCGGTCGGTACTGGACCTGATTATTGTAGTGATATACAAAAGTCTAATCCGTTACATTCAGGACATGAAGGATTGTACCAAGGTGATTCTCTCATAACCTCCTTTACTGTAGCTTGACAGTAGCAGATTTCATTCTGCACATAAATTGTTTGGTTATTTTTTTGGCCCCAATTGAATGTATTATAAATGAGGAAAGGTCCAATGAAACTGAGTAAAAACACGTAGGTAAATGATAAGATACCTTCTCGTATGGTAAGGTGCAATAACTGATAGTTGTTGAGATATCGTTTCTGACTATGTTACTGATTTGGCTTGAAACTCTACTCACAAATATTTCTTCCTTATTTTCCCTATAAAAAAACCCGAATATTATAGGTCAATTAGTAAAACTTAAATTATCCTAACTATTAAGTCAGTCACATTGTAACAAATTTCTTTACCTTAATAGATTTCTTAGGTCATTGACTTCTGGAACATCTAGATTAATATAAACATTGCTTGATGAGGAAGTATCAAGCCTCATATTAGCTGTCCGTGTATCATATCGTGCATTGAATAAGAATACGGTCATAGATGATAATATATGTATCATAATAATAATAGCATTAAGGTAGTAAGGAAAATAGCTTACCTGGATTGTAGCCTTTTACTAAAGTAGAGGTCACTATTACGATGACGTTGCACTGACCACTGTATTTTATAATTTCATCATTGTAATCAAGGCTAAACCATCTCCATAACTTCAATTAGATAATATTATTACTGCATAAACCAATGTAGTAAAGGATTATTTCTTTGTACAACACAAGAAACAGCAGTGCTCAGATTGAGAATTTACTACCTCTTGTCTCGGGATTTCAGGAGAGGTTGCATCTTTTTCCACAGATTCGTTCACTAAGACTCTGTATACATCTTTTAAAAATAGAACATTTTATATTAATAAAAAATAGCCACATGAAAGTGGAGTTAGTAGTTTAGGGTATGATAAGAGGCACCTGTAAGAACTTCCGGTTTGAGTCGGCGTTGGTGTAATGTGTTGAATAATACGAAGTCAAACCTGTGTCTTGGAATTATTGAGCCTTCTGATGTAATATTTTTAATAGTAGTGTTAAACTGAAACTTGAGCATAATCTTGCTCTCACTAACAACCTGGTATGGGGATTTGTTTGGTCCTATAGCAAAGTTTTTTATTACATAAACATCTCCCTCACTGAGCTTTGATCGAAATTTTCCAATGTTAGAGTCACCATATATTGTGGCATTAACTTAATCGCCCTGGTAACGTATATAATTATGGGTAATTAGTAAGTACTTACGCTACAGTAGATAGAAATATGTAATATATTAAAAAAATGTAGAAAGATTCTTCTAACATACCTCTTCGTCGATAAGCACCATATCTATGCAGATTGTTTGACGATTTTTTTCCTGAGGATTTATTACTTCCCATAGTCGAGAAACACGAACCTTGATTTGTCCAGTTGTCTTGCTTTCGTTTAGCTCGTTGATGGTTACATAAGAACTGAAAAGGATAATACAAAACAGTTTGAATAAAATGCTCATAAAGAATAAATAATAATGTGAATGGAGATATTTGAACAAAATATACCTGGATTTGGATGATGCCATTGTTGCAACTAATTATGAAGAATGTTTATGTAATATGAAATGGATATATTGTGTGAGGATTTTGAAATACAAAGGTGCATGTACTTATAACATATGTTGTCCTAATATCAATCATATTCTATATTCTACAGGATACTGGAAACTGAAGACTTCATATGGTACTTGGACATGGTTGTTAGCTGGAGAATGGAGTTTGAATGAGATTCTATGTAGTAGAATACATATTTTTCCTTATTTTCATGATGTAAATAGTCTATGGCTGTGTTAGGATATCAACAGGAGTCAGGAGTAGAAGTTATGGCAGAAGTTAAATTCCTAGGACACCTAAAACGTGTCATGTTATTTTAGATTATAATTATTTCAATGCCAAATGCAAATGGCTATATTGCTTATTTTATTAGAGGGATGATTTCTTATTTTATGATTATTATTTTGGGATTGATAGTTACAGCTATTTCTAATTATTAAAAGTTATCATTGTTTTACTGGAAGGCTGATGCCTTTTTTTTTAATTATTATATTAGTATTTGACTGATAGTTTTTTTTTGTTTCGCTTAAAGATAGCATTGTTTTTATATAGCATTATTTATTAAGCTGATGTATTTTGTCAATAGTGGAGACTATGTAATCGCTCGAAAAAAAGTTTCCTTTAATAATATATATATATATATATATATATATATATATATATATATATATATATATATATATATATATATATATATATGTATATTGATTTATTTCTTAATTGTTACTAAACTATTATACTAATATTATAATAATAAAAAATATTTTAAAAGTCATTTATTTAATTCTTAAAGCCTATTATTTGATTTTTCACACTTTATACTCTAGTTTTATCATATTATAAACAATAGGTAGTAGAAAATACAAAACTTATACTCTAATGAAATCATTTTTCGCTAAGAATCCAAATACGTAAGTTTTGAAATGTTTAGCATTTTATTTTTTTGTTAGATTGATCATAAAAAAAGTTTCTTACGTAAACAGAAGGTGTGATATTAAAAATATTATATAGTATCTTTTTTGTAATCTTGCAAGATCTAAAAATATTATTTTCAAAAACTGAAAAAGATGATGTGGACGATCTAGAATCGCTCGAAAAAAAGCTTCTTTTACATATATACTAGATTTCATGCACGTGCGATGCACGGGTCTACGTTAATGTCATTTTCGTAATTTTCCTATAACAGTTAACTTATAAAAATAAAATTTTGAAGTTTTAAAACTATAATAAAATGTACTCTGTAATTTTTTTAAAAATAATATTGATATATTGATTTAACTTCTATTTTAAACATATATTACCAACCTTGTCGGGATTCAAGTTATATTTGATCTATATTATGACTCGAAAAATTATCAAAAGTAACTAAGAATTAAGTTTTCTAAGATAATTTTTAAGAAACCCAAAAGATTTTGGGTTAATCACCCTCACCTTATGCTAATTGTTCGATATGGGGCAATTCTACTATTTATGGTTATTAGTATATTCACCACACATACATTATTTTTCAATGTGAGATATATAACATACTAAGAATTACACAAAGTATATGCAAATAATATGAAATTCTATACTGTAATGATAGCATTTTTTTTTTACCACGAACCTAATTATATTATTTTCATAATTAATACAAAATTTTAAGAGCTCTCTAAAACAATACTCTCTCTCTTAATCATTTGTTTGCCTTTGATTAAAATACTCTTAAAAAAAAGGCAAACAAATGATCGGGACGAAGGGAGTATTTGAGAGATTTAAAGGACTTTGGGTTCATCTCTAAGTTTCAAGGACGACTCTTATTTATAATAGCGTGATCATCCCAGCTTATGATATTTCTCCGATGTGGGACAATTCTTGTATTTATACATAATATATTCACCACACTTACATTACTTTTCAATGTGAGACAAATAACATACTTAGTAGTTACCATTAAAATTATTAAATATGATAACTTTCCTAAATAAATTTTGATGATGTAAATTTCATTAAGGTGGAGATAATAATACAAACTTTTAAGATCTTTGTAAGATAATACTTGAGAGATTCAAAAGATTTTGGGTGAATATCTAAATTGAAAGATACTCATTTTCCCAATATTTTTTTGTGAAATGAATGTTAATTTGTATATAAAAATTATAAACACCACTTGAATATAATATAGGAAATGTATATTGATAAATAAAATATTTTTCACTTTATTATTTAATGATATTTTCCTAAATTAATTTTTGATGATGTAAGTTTCAATAATGTGGATAAAAATTTTTAAGAGCTCTCTAAGACAATATTTAAGAGACTCAAAAGATTTTGGGTTGATATTTAAGTTCCAAGGATGAATCTTATTTATAATAATAAGATCACCTCAGCTTATGATAATTTTCTGATGTGTGACAATATACTATTTATACGTAATATATTTACCACACTTGTATTATATTTCAAAGTGAGACAAATAACTTATTAAGTAGTACACCATCAAAACTATTACTTATATAATATTTTCCTAAATCATAAATTTTCTAAATTAAGTTTGATGATGTAAATTTCACTATTGTGGAGTTAATAATACAAAATTTTAAAGGTTCATTAAACTAATACTTAAGAGACTAAAATAACTCCTATTTATAATCATAGGTATATATATTTTTCACAAATACATTATTTTTCAATGTGGTACTAATAACACATTAAGTAGTTTATCATCAAAATTATTATTTATGATAATTTTCTAAATTAGTTTTTAATAATGTAAATTTAACTATTGTGACTATTATAATTCCATTTTGTTAAGAGCTCTCAATAACAATAATTAAGAGACTTAAAAAATTGTGGGTTTATACCTAAGTTCAAGGATGACTCATATTTATAATCATAGGATCACCCTATGTTATAATTATTTTTCAATGTGGGACAATTTACAATTTATAAGTAATATATTCACCACAAATACATTATTCTTCAATGTGGGACTAATAACAAACTAAGTAGTACACCATATTTTTTCATATAATATTTATTTCTTAATTGTTACTAAATTGTTATATTAATATTAGAATAATAAAAAAATATTTTAAATGTCATTTATTAAATTTTTAAAGTCATTTATTAACATAACAATATAAAATATTAGTTAAAAAGCTCGTGCGATGATCATATTTATGATCACTTCACCTTATGATAATTTTTTAATGTGAGACAAAATTTAATATCTATACGTAGTATACATTCAAGAGTCACCATACCTACATTGTTTTTTTCAATGTGGAACAAATAACACATTAAATTATTTACCATCAAAATTATTATTTATGATACTTTTCTAAATTAATTTTTAATGATGTAAATTTCACTATAGTGAAAATTATAATACAAATTTTAAGAGTTTTGTAAGACAATATGTAAGAGGCTCAAAAGATTTTGGGTTGAAACTTTAGTTCCAAATATGATTCCTATTTGTAATCATAATATCAACCACCTTATGATAATTTTCTGACATGAGACAATTCTACTATTTATAGGTAATATATTCACCACACCTACATTATTTTTCAATGTAGGACAAATAATATACTAAAAATTACACCAAATATGTGCAAATAATATGAGTTTTTATACTTTGCAGGGTTTTTTTTCACCGCGAATCTAACTATATTATCTTCATAATTTTTTTATGATACTTCAATTTTTTTAATAATACCTTTTAAAATTAATTTTTGATGATGTAAATTTAACAATTGTGAAGATAATAATACACAATGTTTAAAGATCTCTAAGACAATACTTAAGAGACTTAAAAGATTTTAGTTTGTTATATAAGGTCCAAGAATGATTCCTATATTTAATCATAGGATCACCCACCTTATCTTAATTATATGATGGGATAATTTTACTATTTATACATAGTATATTCATCACATCTACAAACTTTTAAGAGATCTCTAAGACAATATTTAAGAGATTCAAAATTTTTGGGTTGATACATAAGGTTTAAGGATGACTCCTATTTATAATCATAAGATTACCCACTTTATTATTTTTTCGATGTGGGACAATTCTACTATTTATATGTAATATTTTTTTACCACATCTACATTATTTTCCAATGTGGGACAAATAATAGTTATGAATTTAATATTTATTTATAAAGTTTCTAAAAAGTTGAAAAGTTGATAATATTATTAGGAAAATAATTAATTTAATATATATAAACAAAATCTAAGAGGTCAACCATAACTTGGAAAGTATATGTATGCATTTAATATTGAAAAGTTGATAATAGTATTAGGAAAGTAATTAATTTAAAAAATATAATCAAAATCAAAGAGTTCAACCATAACTTGGAAAGTATATGTATAAATTTAATTTTTATTTTAAAAGTTCCTATAAAGATGGAGCCACTCACGTGCCTCGAAAAAAGCCTCTTTTATATATATACTAGATTTCATGCCCGTGCGATGCACGGGTCTACAATAGTGTCATTTCTTAAATTTTCTATATTAACTTATAACTTATAGAAATAAACTTTTGAAATTTGACGTTTTAACTTATTGGAGAAACTTATAAGTATGTATGAAGTTTGATCATTAACTTATTAACTTTTAGCAATATAATACTAACATGAATTAAAATTTCATTTGATTAATTATTGTATATCGTAATAAAATAAATCAAATGTTATCACAAGCGTTAAATTTGATATTAATCTGACTTTTTATAGAAATGATATTCTTTTATTTAATAAAATTATGACATGTTGCTAACCTACGGTCTTTCACCATGATGAAATATGAGTAGACGATCATGAATTAGAAAAAAATAATGATAAATCTACTCTTCAAAAAACAATATACTTACCTTTTTGAATTTGTTAGCCTCATTGTCATTTTTCATGAAAATAATAATTTATTAATCTGCATTAAATAGTTGATTATACCATACTCATATCACAACTTCTCTAAAATAAAAAAAGCTGGTGGTAGATTTTTTATTTTATCAGTTATTACCCTAATAGCGCTCCATATTGAATTTTATAAACCCGGTGGTTGCCAACACTTGTTTTTATCAACTATCAGTAATACTATAGTACATTGTTAAGTTATTGTCATTTAATTTATAATGTTGGACTTAACTTAAAAGTCGTTAGTAAAAATTAAACCAAACAATGTGATACACGCATAACTCAATATAATTTCCAAGATGTGAGAATGACCTTCTTTTAAAATATAAATAGAATAATAAATTTTAGTTAAGTCTTAATTAGGGTACATTGATATGCAAATGTTAATTAGTGAATTTGTGAGATGATGAGGGATGTCAGGGTTTGGACACGTGACCTTCGGTCACTCTGGCTCTAATACCATGATAGATGAACCATTCCAACCAAAACCTTAAGGTGATGGTTGAAGCTCATATATTATAATTATATTCTATTATGGCGTTAGAACCCCTTAAGTATCTAACTTCATTCCAACCCCTTAAAATCTCATACTCACCTTTCCACCATGTATCAAACTCCATTCTCACTTCTACAAATTTAAGATGAACCAAACATATTTACACGGGAATGGATTTGCAACCTCATACCCTTATGAATTAATATTTCAATCCATTCTATTCCATTACAGGTTCTTAAACCAAACGACCCCTAAGTTCTTTTCCCTTCTTAATTTATTTTCATCAAGAAGTGTTCTTTCGTGTTTAAGACTTCTCAAATGCTAATTACATACCCCTTTCATCCCATTATTATTGTCCATTTCCCTCTAAAAAGTTATCCGCCAATTATTATCCCCTTTCTAGATTTAGTGAGGAAAAAAACTGTGAACCTCACATATTGCTCCTAGATAACTTAAAACTCACCATATTCATCTTGCATTTCATTCCCTTTAATTCAAAGAAATATCTACCATATTTTCTTAAATCATCATAAAATAGAAAAGGGACCATAAAAGTGAAATGAAGGGAATCCCTTATATTATACTCTCTCCAATTAACCATGTTGTTCCATCTTTCTATTTTGAGCTAAGTGTGGTGATATTCTCTCTTTCTTAATTTGTGAGTAGTTGTGTGGTCCAAATTTAATTGAATGTAGGGTAGTGTGTTTTGTGTGATCCAAATTGATTTCCTTAATCTTTGTGTCCAAAAGAAAAGGGAACAACATGGTTAATTGGAGGGAGTAATATTTTCAAAAGTGTTGTATTGAATATATTAGAGATACGTCCGATTGGAACTACAGCAAATTAGTAAAAGAATTACTCATAGATTACATTAAACAAATTAATACAAACAGTTGAAAATTGTGTCTAAAAATCAAGCGAACGCAAAACTAATGATTAATATTATTATAATAGTTATTATTATTATTATAATAATATTTTTATTATTATAATAGTTATTATTATTATTATAATAATATTTTTATTATTATAATAGTTATTATTATTATTATAAAAATCAAGCGAACGCAAAACTATGGTATTCCTAATTAAATTTCATCAAAACTTCCTAAAAAACATGATGTCATATTGTCACTTTATTGAATTTGAACAGATCTAGAAAAAAAAAAGAAAAAAAGCAACCACTTCTACTCTGTATTAAACTTCAACCAATAGAATAAAAGTACTTCCCTCTATTATGTACCTCAATGGCCGGATCGTCATATAACCATATCAAGATGACGTTGTATCTATCTGCAAAGTAAGAAAAAGATGTAAGTGATCAACGAACAAGTTGTATGAAGTTTCATTAAAGAAGTCAACTCAACTCAAAATTTACACCATTATAATTTTGTAAGAAACTAATCTGCAATCAACTAAACACAATCCCGCGAATTAGCCAAATCATCAATTTACATGCATCAATATAAGAAGACGAAATCCTTAAATTATCCGTAAATTGATCATATGTAAATGACATATAATCAATTTAGTCACAACACAAAGAATTTGATAGCAAAACATCGATACAATTTAAAAATTAATGAATTGTGAAAGTTGTATACAAATATTTGACGTTGGGAGTGGTGTGTTTATATAATGAATTACATAAGCTTAAAAATTTCATTAGATTGTCCCATAATTTTTTCCAAAATAATTAATTAAAATATATTTAAAAAGTTTCAAAAAAGCTGGAGTAATAACTTTTTTTTTCCAAAAAGTAAACGTGATATCAATAGTATATATCTCAATTCAATCTATTATAGAAGTATTTTTTTCCAAAATAGTTAACTACGGAGTAAAACTTATTCAAAGAGTTGCTATAAACGTGGAACAACTCACGTGCCACGAAAAAAGCTTCTTTTATATATATACTAAATTTAATGCCCGTGCGATGCACAATCCTAATTATAGTGCTCTGTAATGTATATATAATATAAGTAAATGATAAAGTGGTTGTGATGGACTGATAACGTCTTGATCAACTAATTTTAAAATTTATCCCATTTATATTATGTTCTAGGTAATTTAGGGGAGGTGACATCGTTAGGAATTATATATTGATATAGAGTAATACGGAGTAGTTATTAGTCGTAGAAAGTGCAAATTCTTTTTTTGGGTAAGGACTCTTGCCAAAACAAAAAAAAACAACAATTTCGTTAATCTGGATGATGTCGACCATGTCGTCAATGTAATATTGTACGGATTTTCATATAAGAGACTCTTAATGATACTAAAAAAAATCTCTGAATTGAAGTAGTTAAAAAAAAGGTGATATTCAATTAACTACTGAAAAAAATCAACCAACTAATGCAAACTTAAATCCAAGTTAGTTGAGATGTATTGAAATTCCATAGAAAATAAAGTTATCTACATACATTTATGCTACTCTATGTTAAAATTCAAAAGCGACCTTACCGAATAATTTATTGATCGTTGTATCTTCATCAGAATCATACATAGTAATATATGTTAACCTATACATAAAATAGATAAGACTTGTCAGAAAATCATTAGTGAATAATTTGATTCAAAGCAAAAACAACGTATTTGTAGACTAATGTTACAATAAGATTTAAACACAATATAAACCGCAAGATTCAAATAAATAAACACAACAAAAGTAAGAAACATAAATAAAAACAATATAACATGAAGTGGTGATTATTAATTTTTGAATGAAAATACATGTATATATATACAAACGTATTAACGTAATAGTGTTTGTTTAGGTTTCTGTATATTAATTTTATCCAATCTAACTTTCATGATAGAATTTTATAATCTTCAGATTTAATTATATTATTAGGTGTTGTAGTGCATCACCATTTTTGTGAGAACATGGAAATATGGAATAGTTATATATCACATTCCGTATTTTATAGGTTGTAGGATACATCCAATTTTTTATATGCTAATTTTGCATACAATGGAAATACATGGATATATTTATATGGGTAGTTTGTATAATTTGGAATGCTGAAGTGTTTTCGAAAAGTTGGAGACTCTATAATCGCTCGAAAAAAGCTTCCTTTAATAATATAGATAGATATATTGACTAGACTTAATGCCTGTGCGATGCACGAGCCACTTGTTATATCATGTTTCAAAATGTTATAGAGTACCATTACAAATTACTTTGTAATCATGCACCGACCATTTGGTAAAGTCTTTGTAATATTTTTAATTATTACAATAGAATATAGCAAAGTGGCTTAATTAAAGTGATTATGCTTCTTTATATTGTGAAGTACCACACCTTTGTTGCCCCTTTTGTTATGCATTTACACAAAGTTACATATACCTAGGTTTGTTAGCTACTATGTAGTGTTGTTCAATTCTTTTCTAAAGTTATTGTAAATATAATTAATAACTTGAAAATGAATCTAATAACTTTAAATCTACCTTGATAACAATATAAAAAAAGGTCGGTGATACTACTTAGTTATTTTTAATGTTATATCACACTAATAGATCCTAATAACTCTTTAGTCCTTTTTAATGTTCTAATAAATCTAACATCTAATCTTTATTTGCAAACATAAAAAAAAGGGCATACTCCATCTATTTTGGTTATTTGTGTCATTTTATTCGACCTTTTAAACTAAAAAAAATGTAGATGAATGTTATATTTCTCTACTTCTAATTTATGTAGTACTCTTCTCATTTAAAGTAATTCTTTTTCCATATTAAGATATGTCTAGGTTTAACTAACTTGAACAAATTTGTTTTTCAGAAATTTGTGTACGCCACACGTGGTAATATAATCCTTGAACCGTCTTGTTCTTACGGTCATAAACAGCATACATAAGACACGCGGACAAAAATAAATGTAAACTTAATAATTCTAAAATTCGTACTCCGCTATTTTTGGTTATTAATATTAATATAAACCATACGTACACAATTGTTATACATTCTAGTCATTTTGTACCTGTAATTTTAATCGGAGCTCCATTAATACAGATAAGCATGCGCATTATGCCATTGTTTCATCAAGGTGACACAATAACTCATCCGTTTCAATAAAAGTTTTGAAATTGAAAAAAATAAAGGAACTTACAATCAATTAACAAAAGAATGATGCAAATACTATAACGTGAAAGCTCGTAGCTTGAAAACGCTCAAATTTAATGTGCGGGCTGAAAATATAATCCGTTCGAAAATATAATCCGTTCGCAATAATATATAATATGGTTACACAAATAGTCATTAGTATATGCTCACTCCATGCAAGTGTAAGGAATGGTTATTATTACTTGAATGGATGATTACAATTGTACAGAATTACAGCTTATATAGAGAAGAGTATAATCTAAACTAGGGTAGGAATATGATTCTTGTGCAAGAGGATATGCTACAATATATATGTTATAATTACAATATTGTGTGAATGATATCATGTCTTTATTGTTTCCTTATGTGAGTCTTGAGATAATAATGAGATATTATTAATACGCCCCCTCAATATGGACGTCGAGGAGCGAAGACCAATCTTGTCTCGTAGGTCATGAAAATGAAGCTTCTGGAGCGGCTTAGTGATGAGAGCGTCAGCTAATTGATCCTTGCTGGCTATGTGTTGTATGCGATATTACCGAGTTGAAGTTGTTCGCGAACAAAGTGGAAAGATAGAGCCGTGTGTTTCATACGAGAATGGAATACTGGATTCTAGTCATAGAGTGTGGCATACATATTATCACAGTATAAAGCCGGGGGTGTATTTATTGTCAGATGAAGTTCGGTGAGTAAGTTTTGTAGCCAAAGTATTTTAGTGGTTACAGAAGCAAGGGCCCGAAATTCCGCTTCTGTGGTGGAAAGAGCGAGGCCTCGTTGCTTTTTGGAAGACCAAGAGATGGGGTTGCGGCCTAGGTAGACGACGAAGCCGGTTGTGGATATATAGTTGTCTTTATCACCAGCGAAATCTGCATCACAGAACGCATGGAGACATAAAGGAGCGGAGCGATGAAGTTGAATACCGTGGGTTTGAGTGCCTTGAAGGTAGCGAAGTAGTCTTTTCAAGGCGGACCAGTGCGTGGTGGTGGGATGATGTAAAAATTGAGCTAGACGGTTGACAGTGAAGGCTATGTCAGGTCGAGTGAGAGAAAGATATTGAAGACTTCCGACTATAGCTCGATAGTCGGAGTGGTCGTGTATAGGTTTGTTATCCTCCCGTATTAACTGAGAGTCAGTGGCCATGGGTGTAGTTTTTGTTTGGCATTTTCCATTTTGTATTTAATAAGAAGGTCATGTATATATTTTGATTGGTTGAGATAAAGTCCTAGAGAATTAGGTGTGACTTCGATTCCAAGGAAGTAGGAAAAGGGACCGAGGTCTTTAAGAGAGAAGCGTGTTGCTAAATTGGTAATAAAGTGTTATAAGTGTTGTTGGTTTGGTCCTGTGACGATAATATCGTCAACGTAAATTAGCATATAAATTTGTATGGTTTTGTGTTTGTAAATAAATAAAGAGGCGTCCGAAAGAGATTGTTGGAAACCAAAGGTAATTAAATGTGTTTTAAGTTCAGTATACCAAGCTTGGGGAGCTTGTTTTAAACCGTAAATGGCTTTCTTCAATTTGCAGACATGGTTAGGCTTAGAGTTATCGACGAAGCCTTGCGGTTGTGACATGTATACATTTTCATGTAATGTGCCTTGTAAAAATGCATTGTTTACGTCGAGTTGCCGTATTGACCAGGACTTAATGACAACAAGTGAAAGAATTAAGCGAATGGTCCTTGGTTTTATAACAGGACTAAATGTTTCAATGTAATCGATACCTACTAGGACGTTGGTGAAATCCTTTGGCCACAAGACGAGCTTTATGTTGTTTAAGTGAGCCATAAGGATTATATTTAATCCTATAGACCCACTTACAACCTATAATTTTTTTGGATGAGGATTTGGGTACTAAGGTCCAGGTCTGGTTTCTTAAGAGGGCTTGGAATTCATCAAGTATAGCGTTTCTCCACTGTGGTACGAGGAGGGCTTGTTTGACCGTGTTTGGTAAGGAGTGAGGTGTAGCGGAAGTGGTAGCGAGATGAGCATACTTGGGATTAGGACAACGAATGTTGTTGTCAAGGCGAGTGACAACGGTTCGATGCGAGGGAGGAGGGTTCGATGGTGTTGTAGTTGAAGCTGCTGGTGTAGTGATTGGCGGAAGATGGTTTGGCCGAGGGGCGGGGTTGGGGTTTGGGGTTGCTATGGTCTGTGTGGAGGTAGTGGTGTCGGTATAATTTTTTGTGGTCGTCTACTGTAGACGTGTCGAATGAGAGGACGAGGAAGTTGAATTGTTGTGGTGGAGGGAAGCGGAGGTGAGGGTAATATAGGAAGAATGAAGTTGCACCAGTCGTTGGGATTGATGGGTGGGGAGGAAGAGGTCGTGGTTTGTAGGAGACGAGAGTAGGCAAACTCGTCCTCAATGAATTTAACAATGACGGGAAGTGTATAAAGGATACTCGTTTTAGGATCAAGACAGTGAAACGCGCTTTGGGTTGTGGAGTAACCAACAAAGATACAAGGGGTAGATCGGTAGTCTAGTTTATTCTTTGTATATGGACGTAGCCAAGGGTACCCATTAAGGCACCGCGTATGAGACCGTCTTGTTTGAGCCATGTATAGTAGGCTGGGTTGGGAGTCTCGGTTTTGTCAGCATTCACAAGCGTTGGGGAGGGTGAAGGATTGGACCCATTGAGAAAGCCGAGAAGGCTAAACCCGAAGAGTATGTGGGTTAATTGAAAGTGCCAGGAAGAGTAGTACAATTAGGTTTATTTGACACAATGATTTAAGTTGAGGGAAGTGAGAGGAGCGGTGGTTTCATGCGGGTTGGGAACCGTCGACTCGGTGTTTGTCATGGTGGGAAGGTCGATTGATTTTGATGAGCGAGAGGTTGTTCTTTTGAAGGTGGGACGTCGAGGGTTTAGGGTGTTTTTCGAGGATCGATGATGGCTGCTCTGATACCATGTAAGGAATTGTTATTATTACTTGAATGGATGATTACAATTGTACAAAGTTACAACTTATATAGAGAAGAGTATAATCTAAACTAGGGTAGGAATATGATTCTTGTGCAAGAGAATATATGCTACAATTTATATGTTATAATTACAATATTGTGTGATTGATATCATGTCTTTATTGTCTCTTTATGTGAGTCTTGAGATAATAATGAGATATTGTTAATAGCAAGGACTTGCAATGTATGAAAAAGATTAACATGGCTGCAATTCTAAAGTATATTTGTTGATCTAATATACTCCGTATTAGAGTATATTAAGACACATTAAGTCATTAATACAACACTATATGTGTTGATCAATCCAAATAAAAACCGTTACGCAATCGCCAATTTAGAACACAAAAAGGATTGTACATCGGATGTAGTACCTCATACCTTTTTATTTTTTGAGTTTACCCATATTTTTTCCGAGTATATACAATTTACAAATTATATAATAATTTTTTGATGGAGAAACTCAAAATTAATTTAATTTATAAGTATAGTTTTTGAGCAATGTAGTAATTTTTAGCTTAATATTTAAGTAAACATGCTCAAAACTTTATTGTAAAAACTCAAATTCCTTCACATAAAACTCAAAAAGTTTTTCATCATAAAACTCAAAAAATACATAATCAGATTTACTACATCTGATGTATAATTTATGAATTGCATCCTATCGTATTCCTTCCAAATTCTTGAAGATGTCAACTATAAGTTACAATTTGCAATCCACGATCTTTGTTTTGGTCAATTAGTAGAAAATTGACGTAAAGATTATAGTCAAAGCAAAACACATATTTCATATTTTTTTTGTTAAAATTATCAAAACTCGAGGTAGTTTCTAAAGTTGGAGACTAATATGACTCGAAAGTGTTTTAAAGCGCAGGAGATTCTGTAATCGCTTGAAAAAAGCTTCACCCCACGTTAGTTATTGAAGTGGTGCTTAAATGACTAGTTGTTAAAGGGATTGAAAGTATTGCACATATAAACAAAGTGCATTTTGTTTTCTGGTTATCCATGCAAAAGCACTCAAAAGTTAAGCGTGCTTGACTGAGAGTAGTCTTAGGATGTATGGGTGACCTCCTCCGAAGGTTCTCGGGATGCGCATGAGTAAGGACATGTACACAACTCGACGAGTTACCTTGAGTGACCGCTCCCGACTCATGATTTGAGCATGGGTGTTACAATATAACTTATAAATTGTAAATACTCGGGAAAAAAAATATTTACACTAAAAAACAAAAAGGTATGAGATAATAGATCCGATGCGTAGTTCTTTTTCCCTTTATTAAGGGGAGTGAATTTTGGAGAAAAAATATTTCAACTTTTATTATCCATTTATTTATTTTGTTGGCATATAGAGGATGAGAGTTTCAGATAAACCTATGATATGCTTTCAAGGCAATTTTGAGGTACGAAAGACAAACGCCTATTGTAAACATCGAATAAAAATCCAAAATTAACTTGTTGAAACGAACCAAGTATAGAGATAATAGGGTCATTAACACTTACCATTGTCAAACAAAATCCTTGTTCTTCACCAGGAATAATGTCTTCCACCTTACTAAACAATTGTTCCTTACCCAATACCATATCAATCTCTCCAACTTGATCATTACTCAAGAAATGAAGCACTACATTTGGAAATAGTTTTTGATCATAACTAGGGTATGTTGCATAACAAAGATCAAATTCTTCTTCGGGAGGTCTAGGAAGCCAACCATAATTATCACGAAAGAATTTAATTATCGCTTCTTGCAAGGGATTATATACACTTCTTGGTAACGTAGTAAAAGCTGACCCAGTGTCAATTACGAAACCCTTTGTGTCGTCTCCTTCTACATATTCAAATATCGATGGATCGATTGGTAGTCGATTTTTATTAACACTAATTCCACTTAATGGTAAATAGTAATGCACACCACTTTGCATTGAAATAGTTTTAACTTGTCTTGTTGCATCACCAGTGATTTGGGCATCATCACCAAAGTAAATAGTTGACTCTGTAAAGGTTCCCCCTTTTACTGGTGGTATGCAGTAAGAAAATCTACCGTGGATTTGAGCATCAAGTTGGGTTAAGAGCGAATTTGGTTCTGCAGTAAGCCCAAATACACCGGCTACAATGTTTCCGTGCATGTTTTGTGACCCAAACTGTATGTTTTTATGCTTGAGTCCACATCCAAATGCTAAACCTGGGTAAGCATCCAAATTGTTTGTCCTAGAGTTCTTAAAATGAAAGGTTTCTCTACCAAGAAGCCCCTTAACGGACGCAAACGGTTCTATATCTCCGTAAAGAATAGAAAATCCACAGGATCCTTGAAAGGATTTTCGTGGATAACACATTTCATCATCAATTCTGACTTGTCTATATGAGGTAGATTTTTTATATTCAAACATTTTCTCTAAGTAAAAGCAAGGATTGCAACCTTTACACTGAACCCATGTTAAATCAGAACCGGTGTCTAGAAGTACATAAGGAGAGTATGTGGCATCACCTTCACCCAAATGAATTTGAGTTACAAACAAAGTCCCCCGAACTAAAGTCAATGGTGACGTGATTCCATCGGGAGATAAATGCTTTCGACGATTGTGTATACGTGACATTGTTATATTTTTAAATAATTGAAGTCGTTCATAGATAGTGGATTCTTCTGGAATAATTTGTAAATGGTGCGAGTCTATTGGAATCATTCGCATCGTTAATCCATTGATGCAAAAGATGAACGATATAGCTTCGATAATTATAAGGTACCAAAAAATAGTAAATGTGTGTAAATTAGACATGTTATGTTTCCTTTTGTTTAGAGATGTTTGTTTTTGATAATTTATCTGAAATATATCAATTTATAGAGCATGATGTATATTGATTACGGAATGTATGTTTTGAAAATAATAATCTTAATTGTTGTGTTGGACGTATTAGGTAATTAAACTATTCTTAGATTGTAGAAAGGTAAGAAATTATTGAGATCTTTCAAGTATAAAGTTTTTTAAAAGGAGTATTTCTTACCAAGAAAGATCAAATCGAAGACATATAAAGGCCAGATGCATAACCCCTCTTACAAAAATAAGTACAGAATAAGATATATATGATTATGGTACATCTAATAGCAATCTAATTGAGCTTATATGCAATTTTTTTGAGCTTGTAAAGTTTTGTGGTTATATTTTAATTTTTTAGGGGTTAAAATTAAATCTAATTTAGCTTATACGTATTTTTTTGAGTTTGATTATAATATTTTGAGTTTAACATTTATATAAACGTGCTCAGATTCTTTACAATAAAGCTCGTAATACGTACATATAAGTTCAACTTTTTCTTTGTAAAACTCCAAATTAATACTTCAGATTGTATACAAATGGTTGTATAGTCTACTAATTGTCCCTCTTGTACTAAAAGAATAAATTTATCTATATTTTTTTCTTCAAATTTATTTCACTCATACTTTAATAAAGAAACAAATGTACATTGAAGTTATATCATATGATAAACTTGGGTAACCCTAATTTTATGTTTTAAACAAAAACAAGTATCTAAATAGTAGGAATGGCCATGATTCCCTTAGAACTTTTTTTTGTTAAAAACATTGATACGAGTTTCTTTGATAATGAAAAGTATCATAATAAGTAAATAAATATATTATAAATTCTAAGAATATGAAGAAAATTTTGAAAACTAGAGAAACATAAAAATTCACAAATATTTTATTTAAATGAATGTTTTTATCTTAGAACTTATCAGAGTGTAAAAGTTTGGACTACACTCTTTTCTATATTTTCACTTATTTACTAAAGTACTACATCCTTCATCACAGTCGATTATTTACCCTTACTTTATATTCCTCTCACGAGAGTAATAATTTATAATATGCTTCAACGTTTAACATAGAATAATAATATTAGGTTTTATTTTTTTTCTCTTTTATATATGTCCTAAAAAAATTATGTAATTGTATTGGATCTAAATTAGTGTACAAGTCTTAGCCTTTTAAGAAATCGCAAGTCTTACTTAAAATTGCTTTAAGTTACAATAGAGGGATGATATGTACCATCACCTATAAAACAAAAGCGGGTGGCCGCGGCTTATGTTGAGAAATTGCGGCCAATCTCCCAAACACAACAAAAACAACTAATTGAAAAATATTTGTAAAACTATATAAATGAAAGCCAATTTATGGTGACATGATTCCATCGGGGAAAAAAATGCTTTCGAGAATTGTGTATACGTGATATTGTTATATTTTTAAAAAATTGAAGTCGTTCATAGATTTTGAGTTGTTTCGGAATTGTCATGTTAGACTTATTAGGTAGTTAAACTAATGTTGATAATCATATGGTTGAAGAAAGGTAATAAATTATTGAGATCTTTCAAGCAACAAGCTTTTAATTGCTTCGAGTGCAGGATTATTGGTTTCCTTAAATAGAGTATTTCTTACAAGGAAAGATCAAACCGGAGACACATAAAAGTCGAATGCATAATGTACAAGTAACACTAAATGAATTTTTCATATTTGAATGAATCAAATCTTCTATATTCATACTCTGTCAACTCCTCCCTCTATCCCAATGAGATGTTTACATCTATTTTATTTTGTGAGCGAAAAATAAAGCAAGTATAAATTATTGACAGGGAAGGAGGGATTATACATTATTTAAAAACAATGAACTTAACAAGGGAAATAGTTTGGTGTAGTGATGACTGATCTTAATTCATTAACTATAAAGTTAGTTGTACACTTTTTACCTGGTAAATAGTTAATTTAGAAAATTTAATAAAATCAAACATAATAATCTAATACTCTCTATGTACTCTTGAGTTTTTTGGTATTATATATTATACCTTTTGCTTTTTTTATAATTAACATTGTACTCCCAAATTTTTTTACATATTTCTCCCTGATGACCTCTTTTAACTCTACATTATCTCTATAACTTGTCAAACAACCGTATTTCAACCTTTATTCTGATTCATTAATGTCTGATCACTATCCTCTAAAAAAATGCATCACAAAACATTTTTAATAAGCATAAACTAATATTAAAAATCTTCGTTATCAAACATAAAATGATAATGGAGATTTCATTATGTTTAGTTAGATTTGTTTTTTGGTTAAAAAAATTACCTAAATGTGTTTTTAGTAGACGGATCAAAGCGGTCAACGGAAATAGCCCTAAATCGAGTGAACAAATGACGTAAAGATAACAACGAAATGGAAATGAGCGTAATAGTAAAGAACACAAGAAAGTTGGTGACGCGGAAACCCAAATCGGGAAAAAACCGCGGGGGGAGTCAGAATCCCGCCAAATAGTGCATTGAATTCTGTTAATGGAGTAATGAGAGAGATTATACGAGGAGCACATAAGGAGAGAAGAAAGCTAAAATTATTACAAGATGATTGAGTAGGTGAGTGTAGAATGTCCTCTCTTTGCTACGTTCCTCTTCTCTTATAGCCTTTGGAAACCCTAATTTCCCCCTCATTGCACGCTCCTCCAACGTTCCCCCCCCCCCCTAATCTGCTCAATTTCCCTATTTTTGTTGGATTGGTTGCTGACTGATTCTCATTCCTGCAGCTAGGATGCTTGACTTGTGTAAATCTATTCCGCCTGTCCAGTTAGTTATCCGTGTTCTGCCTTCCTGTCCACTCAGAGCTTGCCACGTCGCTTTCTTGATATATGGATGAAAATTACCCAAACAATTCGTACACTAATTGGTGGATTAATAGAGAATCGACAAACTAATAAGTAATTAAATCGGTTGTCGAGTAATTGGAACGGTAAAGATGTGGTTTAATAGATCAACTAAGAAACTAACTTAGCATAAACAATGAATAAGGTCGTTGTATAGATCCATTTATAGAATTGAGGGGCCGCAAGAACACAATAATATTTTAAAATGTAGATGTATACCATATAATACAAAAAAAAACTCAGAGATACACCGTAGAATTTCCCACTACAACCTAAACTCCCCGTCTCCTATCAGTAGAGGGATTATCAAAGTATATTTATGTGTGTCTATTAGAAAACCTAATCCAAAGGACCGTTCTTTCAGACGGTACGGTACATTATCAAAGTATATTTATGTGTGTCTATTATAAAACCTAATCCCAAAGAACATTCCTTCAGACGGTACAGTTTACCGAGTATTTTAGTATGAAATTTATGACCTCTATTCGGATTAAATGTAACATTTAATTCGTGTGAAATTAGATCTAAATATATTTTTATACTTCTCACCAAAATACAAAATACAAAACACAAATTCACATGCAATATTGTATGCATCGCAAGACAGCTAAGATACCAACATGAGCTGATAATAAGGCTACACATATACGTGAATTTATACGATTAAACTCAAATGCACCTCTAAATTTCTTTCACTTCTAAGCTACTCCCTCCGTCCCGGTCATTTGTTTACCTTTGCTTTTGGCACAATTATTAAGAAAATGGTAGGGGACCATTTGTGGTGGTCCTTGGTGGATGACAAGTGGACAATAGTTTCATTGGCACATCAAATTACTCATAGAAAACATTCTCAATATAGAAAGGTAAACAAATGAATGAGACACCCTAAAATGGAAATGGTAAACAAATGACCGGGACGGAGGGAGTATAATATAAATTTATTAATTGGGAAATCAATGATACTTTAAACTTTTAAAAACTACACGAGAGCTTCAGATAAGTATCCTATAATACGTTTTCCAGACAATTTTGAGGAACGAAAGACAAACGGTTATTATGAACATCGTATAAAAACCCAAAATTAACTTGTTGAAACAAACCAAATATGGTGTGATTAGGGTCATCAACACTTGTCATCGTCAAACAAAACCCTTGTTTTTCACCATGATCGTCTTCCACCTCAGTAAACAAGTGGTCTTTACCCAATACCATATCAATCTCTCCAACATGATCATTACTCAAGAAATGAAAAACTACATTTGGAAATAATTTTTGATAATAACCCGGGTACATTGCGTAACAAAGATCAAATACTAGTCCAGGACCTCTAGGGAGCCAACCATAAGCATCACGAAAGAATTTGACTATCGCTTCTCGCAAAGGATTATATACACTTCTTGGTAACGAAGTAAACGGTGCCCCAGAGTCGATGAGAAATCCCTTTGTCTCGTCTCCTTCTATATATTCAAATATAGATGGATCGATTGGTAGTCTGTTTGTATGAACACTAATTCCACTCAATGGCAAATAGTAATGCATACCACTTTGCATTGAAATGGTTTTAATTAATCTAGTACCATCACCAGTGATTTGGGCATCATCACCGAAGTAAATAGTTGATTCCATTAAGGTTCCGTGTTTCGCTGGTGGAATACAATAAAAAAATTTACCGTGGGTTTGAGCATCGAGTTGGGTTAAGAGCGATTTTGGATTTGCAGTGAGCCCAAATACACCGGCTATAACGTTTTCGTGCATCGGTCTTGATCCAAACTGAACGTTTTTGCTTTTGAATGTACATCCAAATGCTAAACCTTGGTAAGCATCCATATTGTTTGTTCTAGAGTTCATAAAGTGAAACGTTTCTCTACCAAGAAGGCCCTTGGCTTCTAGGAGCGGTTCTCTAGCTCTGTAATAGAGAGCAAAACCACACGATCCGTGATAAGTTTTTAGCGGAGAACACAACTCATCATTAACACTGACTCGTCTAAAGGAAGTGGACTTTTTATATGCGAAATTTTTTTCTAAGTCAAAGCAAGGATTGCAACGTTCACACTGAACCCATGTCAATTCTGAACCGGTGTCTAAAATTACATAAGGAGAGTAAGCGGTATCACCTTCACTCAGATGAAGTTGAGTTACAAACACGGATGCCTGAACTAAAGACAATGGTGACTTGATTCCATCGGGGGATAAATGCTTTCGACGATTGTATATACGTGACATTGTTATGTTTTTAAAGAAGTGAAGTCGTTCATTAATAGTGAACTTTTTTGGAACAATTTGTAAATGATGCGAGTCTATTGGAATCATTCTCATCGTTAATCCATTGATGATAAAGGTGAGCAATATTGCTTTGATAATTATAAGGTACCAAAAGACAATAAGTGTGTGTATATTCGACATTTTATGTGTTTCCTTTTGTTTATAGAGGTTTAACTCTTTTTGAAAGTTTCTAGAGCAGGATGTATATTTATGTGTTTTGAAAATAATAATCTTAATTGTTATGTTAGACGTATTAGGTAATCAAACTATTGTTGAAAATCGTATTGTTGAAAAAAGGTAAGAAATTATTGAGATTTTCCAAAAAAAGAAAGTTCTTAATTAAATGATTCGAGTGTCCGATTGTTGGTTTCTTTTTTTAAGTGGTATTTGTTCTAAGGAAAGATCAAATCGATGACAGATATTCCCTCCGTCTCGGTCAATTGTTATCCTTTCATTTTGGCACAAAGATCACGGAAAGAATAGGGACCATTTATGATTATACTTAGTGGATGACAAGTGGACAGTAGTCCATTGGAAATTTAAATTATTCATAGAAAACCTTGCTAATATAGAAAATACAACAATTGACTGAGAAATCAAAACAAGAAATAGGAAAACAATTGACCGGGACGGAGGGAGTAAATCCGAATGCATTATGCATAAAATAGAAGGTGTTGTTTCAGGCGGGCGACCCGTCTTATTGTTTCAAACGGGTCATGCCCCCTCACAAAAGAGCAAGTTGAGATAATGAACTTGTCCCACCTGCTCTTTTGTGAGGAGGCGTGTCTGAAAATACATGTAAGTCATTTATTCATATAAAAATATTAGTCAAATCTTTTATATTTACATTACATGGAACAAATAAATAAAAGTATATTTAACAAATGAAATAATTTTGCTATAAAGATGACTAATCGTATCCGTTAGCCATTAAAAGGGGTTAAATTTCCACTATCGAGTTTGTCACAAATACAGTAATCATCAAATTTAAAAAATAATAAAAAATAAAACTTAATAATATTACTTGACCATATATATATTACATGAAGGCACAAAACTTAACAAGAGTTCATTATTGTTGAATTCAGTAGGTAGAGGCGTAGAGCTACCTGTTTATTGATGAAACACCGAGTTGTTGTCAATCTCACAGAATTACATTGATGGATCCCAAATTCTTTTTTCAAACGGAGTGATCCATCTTATTGTTTCAGACGGGTCAATTCCCCTTATAAAGAGCAATTAAGGTAAGTTGGCAAATAATGGATAATCTCCCCACTTCCTCCACTTGCCTCGCTTGCTCTTTTGTGAGGGGCTTGACTTGTCTAAAGTATTAAGACGGATAACCTCGTCTGAAACAAGATCAACTGTGGATGGATATCATGATCAACAATTCATTATGCTCCAAATTTTGATCGTATTAAATATTAGGCACAAAATTGTGTTTAATATGAAGTCACTGTCATTTTAGATCTAAAACGAGTTAAGTAGATAGATGAAATAAAAGAAGATTGTTTAGATGAGGATATAATTTAACTCTTTTCAAATTTAAAGTGAAGACTAATATCTCATTTTGTGTTGCATCGCCTTATTCACGTGACACATTATTCGTCAAAAATCATCATGTTAATAATTTATATTGAAATGATTATGGGTGGAGTAATAATCAAGATTATACACAAAATGACCTGAAGGATGAGTTGCATTTCACTTAAAGGAAGACCTACTTACATAATGAGAATAAGATATAAGATGAGATACAAAATGAGATGAGAGAGTGCATTGCAGTTAAAGAGAGACCTACTACAAATTTTACAAAAGTTTTTTTATTCTAATAAAATCCTACGAAACATAAACTTTTTGATATCTTATATGAGTCTTAATTAAATAGTACGGAGTAGATTATAATGGTTTACTATCCGTGAAAGTATAAATAAACGTAAGCCAACTTAAATGAATCAAGATTGAGGGTCAAACCCATTGTAAAATCATTTCAAACCAGAAGTAAAATCCACCGGTCTATAAGACTAATTCCACTATAAAAATAGGCCAAGTAGATATGTTGTCAAACAAATACTAATTCAAAATCCACAATTAGACGGAGTAAGATAAAAACCTCTGTACCTTTAGAGGTATTGATTAATCCAACCTATATTATACGCCTAGAATAACTTCCGAAATTATTGTATTAGAATACTTATTATAGTGTCCTTCACTATCAAACCCCGAGTTAGATTGTACACATGGCCTGGATTGCGCATCTATTATGACAAGCAATAGTCCACTTCATGAACTCAAGAAAAATTCATTCTAAACAATTAACAATAGGTATTTGAATAACTTGTTCATCTAAAGCTTTCATTTTTTGCTCTCTTCAATGAGATATTTGATATTTCCATTCAAAATGGCTTCCCTTTTTTCATCTTAAATTTCCCTTTTACTCGTTGGAACTCGAGTTGAGGTTCATCACAAAAATTAGCCCTAAATTTCATGAATCCTAATTACAAATTCATAACCACATTATATGGATACAAAAGATAGAGAAAATAGAAAAGAGAGTGAAGAGGGTAATATGTAAAAGTGAGAGATTTAGCTCCAATGGTCATGGAGTTTGAAGAATAAAATGACATGTAAAAATTATAACAGGGAAGTTGGTGAAAAAAAGAATAGAGGTATAATGGGGATAAAATCTGAATTTTGCAGGGAAATTTAAAAGGTTGACAGAATATTCCATTTTTTTTTGTCTTAAGTCACTTAAGGTATCAAAATATGTCAAAATGATAGTTTAAGGTATTAAGTTTTGAAATTTTTTTGATAAGGTATTAATTTTTAAAAAGTGTAACACTAAGGGTATTGTCAACAATTAATCCTGATTAATGTTTGGTTCACTTTAGAATTATATGGAGGGGGAATGAAGTTAGAAACTTGAGAGGAGAGGTGGGTATGAGATTCAAAGGGGTTGGGGTGAAATAATAGCCATAAAAAACTTAGCACATAATATAATAACTTGTTTAATTTCCCGTCAAAATCACGGACTTCTCTAGTTTTTTATTAATAGATATAATATATGTATTTCTGTATGTAATTTACAACAATTGTGATAGTGCAAAATAAAGCAATGTTCTAATTAATTCTCATTCTAGTTGTAGGCCTGAAAATAGGGAAATAAAAATCTGCTTTTTTACTCTTTGACTTTCAACCACAGGCTGACACATTAGCACTGTGCTTGTTGTTTTAATAATGAGAGATAAGAGATAAAATATATGTCAAATACAAGTAAAATATATTGTTATCAACCCCGCTACAAAATTTTCAAATCGGACAAATTTAATATTGCAACTAAAATTTGATGCTTATTCCTTGCAGATTTAGCACATGTATAAATCGCAGAAAGTTCATGGCGTGTCGTCTCCAGGATAAAACTCCAACTATAATAATACTTTTTTATATGCGTATAAGAGAGGTGAAGTTAACTCACACACGAAGCACCTGACTGATTTCTTGTTCAAACATAATTTGGGAATAATATTGTTTGTTTTAAAGTTGAATAAAGTCTTTTTTCTCATACATAAAAAATTAGAAGTGTGATCATATAAATAGGATAAAGTACATCTTTAGTCAGCCACACATAAATCAACCTTTTTAATACCATAAAACATGTTGTATAGTCTACTAAATAGGGTAAAAGTTTTATGAAAATTTATAAGATATATTATACACAATAAATATGAAATAGTATCTAAGTTAAATTAACTTTATTATAAATAATAAAGTAACTAATATAGTATAGTGTCGGGTCAAAACTTATATTGATAAAAAGATCGAATAATAATTTTAAATATATTTTTGTTAAAATAGATAACATGTTGTATAGTCTACTATTGAGAAATTCTCGTAAGTTGATAAAATATATTTCCTCCATCCCGGTCAATTGTTGTCCTTTCATTTTGGCACAAAGAACAAAGAAACAGTGGATCACCATTTGTGGTTCCATTCAGTTGATGACAAGTGAACAATGGTCTCATTGGTTGATCAAATTACTCATAGAAATTCTTCCAATTATATAAAGGACAACAATTGTCTGGAATACCTAAAAATGGAATAGGACAAGCATTGATCGGGACAAAGGGAGTAATTTTTTATATAATTTCTATTCTTCCAGCTAGATACTACATATGTATCAAAGTAATTGTTGAATTACAATGTTCATAAAAAAAAACTATGACCGAGCAACATATAAATTTATGATATGTTTTCTAGGCAATTCTTTGGAACAAAAGACAAACGACTATTTTGAATATCGTATAAAAATCCAAAATTAACTTGTTGAAATGCACCAAGAATTGATTGATTAGGATCATCAAGAGGCTGAATCATCAAACAAAATCCTTGTTCTACATTGTAAATTTCTTTGACGTCAATAAACAAGTGTTCTTTGCTCAACACCATGTCAATTTCTCCGGCTTGTTCATTATTCAAGAAATGAAGAACTACAATTGGAAATAAAGCATGATCATAACTCGGGTATATTGCGTAACAAAGATCTTTCAATTGTCCGGGAGGCCTAGGTAACCAACCATAAGTATCGCGAAAGAATTTGACAATTGCTTCTCGCAAAGGATTATATGCACTTCTTGTCAACACGGTAAAAGGTACTCCATTGTCGATGAAAAAACCCTTTGTATTGTCTTCCTCGTCATATTCAAAGATAGACGGATCAATTGGTAATCGTCTTCCATTGACACTTATTCCAGTTAATGGTAAAAAATATAGGGGATTGCTCTTTATCATTGAGATGGTTTGAACTACTCTAGTAGCATCACCACTAATTTGGGCATCATCCCCAAAGTAAATAGTTGATTCCATTAAGGTTAATTGTTTGAGTGACGGTAAACAGTAAGAAAATCTACCGTGAATTTGAGCATCGAGTTGGGTTAGTATCGATCTTGGTGTTGCAACAAGACCGAAAATACCGGCTACAACGTTTCCATGCGTGTTTATTGGACCAAAAGTAAGATCTTGGTTATGGAGTACACATCCAAATGGCGTACCTTTGTAAGCATCCATATTATTTGTCCTCGAGTTCTTAAAATAAAATGTTTCTCTACCAAGAAGGCCCGTGACACTTGCGTATCGTGGTTCGCTCCCGTAAATGACATTAAGGCCACAAGACCCGTCATAGTAAAATTTAGGGGATTCACACATTTGATCATTTATGCTGACTCGTCTAAAGGAGGTGGACCTTTTGTAATCGAAATTTTGACCATTTAGCTCAAAACAAGGATTGCACCCTTCACACTGAACCCAAGTTACATCGGAGCCAGTGTCTAGAACTACGTAAGGAGCGTAAGCAGTATTACCTTCACCCAAATGAAGTTGTGTTACGTACAAAGTTTTTTGAACTCGAACCAATGGAGACATGATATTATCGGGGGATAAATATGTTCGTTGAGCGTGTATCCGTGACATTGTTATGTTGTTAAAAAGTTGAAGTCGTTCGTGAATTGTGAATTCTTTTGGTATAATTTGTAAATGGTGTGAATCTATAGGAATCATTCTCATCTTCAATCCATTGCTATTAGAGATGAATGATATAATGGAGATATCAATAAGGTACAAAAAGAGAATGAGTTTGTGTACATTAGACATTATTACTCCTATATGTTTTCTTTTGGTCAACTTTTTATGTGAAATGTGTGAATATATAGAGCAAGTTGTGCATTTATTATTTTTGAAATATAATCTTAAATAATATTTTGTTCAAGCAAGGTATGAAATTATAGATATATTCGATGTACGGAGTATTAGCTTAATTTTGTTGAAAAGGATATTGTTCAAGGAAGGTATGAAATCAAGGAGATAAACGGTAAAAAAGTATGTTGATTTGTTTATTAAATAGGTCTAATTTTCAACCATTCACAATCTTCCTTTTATTTTTTACCTTATATAAATATGTTGTAAGAGTTGGCTTAACTTAAAACGGTCTTAATTAAGAATTTGGGCTCTTTTTATTACTCTTTATTATTAATCTCTTATCATTAAATTTTGAGTTTCTTATTTGTTAACTTTTAAAAGAAAACTTTTTAAAATGTTTAATAAATACATTGATTATAGACTTGTGTCGTTGCATGTATTCAGTGGCGGAGTCATGATTTGAACTTAGGAGGGTGACAAATTTTAGGGGGTTCGAACAACTAATGACGTAATTAATACACTCGATAAAATTTCGAAAATATTAACTAAAAACATTGAAAATCTCATCCGCCGAGGGTGATCAGCCGACTGCCCCTACTAGCTCCCTAACTCCACCACTATCGTTCATGAACAAATAATCGCAAATAGTGTCGGGTTAAAATTTATATTGATAAAAAGATCGAATAATAATTATAAATATATTTTTGTTAAAATATACAACATGTTGTATAGTCTACTAATTGAGAAATTCTGGAAAGTTGATAAAATATTTTTCCTCTGTCCCGGTCAATTGTTGTCCTTTCATTTTCACACAAAGACCAAGGAAATAGTGGGGGATCATTTGTGGTTTTATTCAGTGGATGACAAGTGCACAATGGTCTCATTGGGTGATCAAATTACTTATAGAAATTCTTCCAAATATATAATGGAAAATAATTAACTGAGACACCCAAAAATGAAATTGGACAACCACTGATCGGGACGGAGGGAATAAATTTTTTTATAATTTCTATTCTTCCAGCTTGATACTACATATGTATCAAAGTAATTGTTGAATTACAATGTTCATAAAAAAAACTATGACGGAGCAACATATAAATTTATGATATGTTTTCTAAGCAATTCTTTGGAACAAAAGACAAACGACTATTTTGAATATCGTATAAAAATTCAAAATTAACTTGTTGAAATGCACCAAGAATTGATCGATTAGGGTCATCAGTAGGTAGAATCATCAAACAAAATCCTTGATCTACATTGTAAATTTCTTTGACGTCAATAAACAAGTGTTCTATGCTCAACACCATGTCAATTTCTCCGACTTGTTCTTTATTCAAGAAATGAAGAACTACAATTGGAAATAAAGCGTGATCATAACCATGGTATATTGCGTAACAAAGATCGTTAAATTGTCCAGGAGGCCTAGGTAACCAGCCATAAGTATCGCGAAAGAATTTGACAATTGCTTCTCGCAAAGGATTATATGCACTTTTTGTCAACACGGTAAAAGGTACTCCAGTGTCGATGAAAAAACCCTTTGTTTTGTCTTCCGCGTCATATTCAAAGATAGACGGGTCAATTGGTAGTCGTCTTCCATTGACACTTATTCCAGTTAATGACAAAAAATATAGGGGATTGCTCTTTATCAATGAGATGGTTTGAACAACTCTAGTAGCATCACCACTAATTTGGGCATCATCCCCAAAGTAAATAGTTGATTCCATTAAGGTTAATTGTTTGAGTGACGGTAAACAGTAAGAAAATCTACCGTGAATTTGAGCATCGAGTTGGGCTAGGATCGATTTTGGTGTTGCAACAAGACCGAAAATACCGGCTACAACGTTATTATTCCCAGGGCTGTTTAGTGGACCAAAAACAATGCCTTGGTTATGGAGTACACATCCAAATACCGTACCTTTGTAAGCATCCATATTATTTGTCCTCGAGTTCTTGAAATAAAATGTTTCTCTACCAAGAAGGCCCGTGATACTTACGTATGGTGGTTCGACCCCGTACATTATTTTAAGACCACAAGACCCGTCATAGTTGAATTTTGGGGAATTACATATTTGATCATTTATGTTGACTCGTGTAAAGGTGGTTGACCTTTCGTAAGCAAAATTTTGACCATTTAGCTCAAAACAAGGATTGCAGCCTTCACACTGAACCCAAGTTACATCGGAACCAGTGTCTAAAAGTACATAAGGAGTGTAAGCTGTATTACCTTCCCCCAAATGAAGTTGAGTTACGAACAGAGTTTTTTGAACTCGAACCAATGGAGCCATGATATTATCGGGGGATAAATATGTTCGTTGAGCGTGTATCCGTGACATTGTTATATTGTTAAACAGTTCAAGTCGTTCATGAATTGTGAATTCTTTTGGTATAATTTGTAAATGGTGTGAATCTATAGGAATCATTCTCATCTTCAATCCATTGCTATTAGAGATGAATGATATAATGGAGATATCAATAAGGTACAAAAAGAGAATGAGTTTGTGTACATCAGACATTATTACTCGTATATGTTTTCTTTTGGTCAACTTTTTATGTGAAATGTGTGAATATATAGAACAAGTTGTGCATTTATTATTTTGGAAATATAATCTTAAATATGTTGTTCAAGCAAGGTATGAAATTATAGATATATTCGATGTACGGAGTATTAGCTTAATTTTGTTGAAAATGATATTCAAGGAAGGTATGAAATCAAGGAGATATTTGGAAAAAAAAAAAAAAGATAAGCTTGTGGATTTGTTTATAAAATAGGTCTAATTTACAACCATTCACAATCCTCTTTTTTTTTACCTTATTTAAATTTGTTGTAAGAGTTGGCTTAACTTAAAACCGTCTTAATTAAGAATTAGTTTTCTTTTTATTACTCTTTATTATTAATCCCTTATCATTAATTTTTGAGTGTCTTATTTGTTTACTTTTTTAAAAAAAAACTTTTTAAAAATTTTAAATACACTAGTTTAGACCCCGTGCAATAAATGCATGGTATATTTAACTTTTTCATTTTAATAAATTAAATATATCATAGTGATATCTTCTTAATTGATCATATTTTTCGTCGTTGTATTTTGCTTTGAGAATTGAGTAATGTGCTGAAATATATTTCAAACAAAATACTTTTTATACCACAAAAAGCTAATGATTTCAAATTTCAAATTCTTTTAAATTTTTCTTTTGTAACAGAAGAAATGATAGCGATTTACAGTGTCTTTTATACGTAGTATTTGTCAAGTCGTTCTCAAATAATATAATCAATAAAATATTTAACAATTTATAGTTTTATATAAATTTTATTTATAATTTAATCAAGATATTATAGTTTAGAATTTAGTGAAAATAATAAAATTTGATGAAAAGATTAATTTTAATGAAAGATAATAATTTAATGAAATAAAAATATGATTATCATTTTTATTATTTAGTTAATTCACTTAATCAATATATATATATATATATATCTATCTATATTATTAAAGGAAGCTTTTTTCGAGCGATTACAGAGTCTCCACTATTGGCAAAACACCTCAAGCTTAATAAATAATGCTATATAAAAACAATGATATCTTAAACCGAAAAGCAAAAAACCCCGTACAACAACCTATAACTATCAGTCAAATAATAATATAATAAAAAAAAAAAAGAGGTTCCAGCCCTCCAGTATAACTCTTACTCCCGACTCCTGTAGATGACTCCTGTAGATATCCTAACAGTCATAGAATATTTACATCATGAAAATAGGGAAAAATATGTATTCTACTACATAGAATCCCATTCAAACTCCATCTTCCAGCCAACAACCATGTCCAAGTACCATATGAAGTCTTCAGTTTCCAGTATCCTGTGGAATATAAAATATGATTGATATTAGGACTACATATGCTATAAATACATGCGCCTTTGTATTTCAGAATCATCACACAATCTATCCATTCCATATTACATAAACCTTCTTCATAATTAGTTGCAACAATGGCATCATCCAAATCCAGGTATACTTTGTTCAAATATCTCCATTCACATTATTATTTATTCCTTACGAGCATTTTATTCGAGCATTCAATGATTGGTTGTTAGCTATGGGAGACGGGACGTTAAAAGCCAAGGCGGATCAGAATGACACGGAAGAGACATGGATAAAGTTACCAGAACAATACATTGGTAGTAAAGGTACATTAAACATAGAGGAAGTAGCAAGACATATGTACCCAGATTTTTGAAAGGTGCCATAAGAGCGAGGAATATCTAAGGGAAAGAGCAATACTCACGCCTTTGAATGAAACCGCTGACCTACTTAACAAACATATGGCAAAAAAGGTCCCGGGTGATGAGGTCCTATACAGGAGTTGTGATGAGGTCTGCACGGCCTCGATTGAGTCTGAAGATCAGTTCGCCTCTTATCCAACAGAGTACTTAAACAACCTCAACTTGCAGGGGTTACCACATCATGAGTTAAGGCTTAAGGTAGGTATGCCAGTATTGCTCTTGAGAAACATAAACCCGTCGCAGGGATTATGTAATGGTACCCGTCTGATTCTGACCTACCTTGGGAAGTTTATAGTAGAAGGTAAAATAATAACAGGTTCAAAGATGGGACAGAAGGTTCTTATACCGAGGATCATAATGACTACGGCGGATATAAAAATCCCTTTTGTACTTAAAAGAAGGCAATACCCCCTAAAGCCATGTTATGCAATGACAATAAACAAGAGTCAAGGCCAAACTCTAACGCATGTAGGGATTTATTTGCCCAAACCCGTGTTTAGTCATGGCCAATTGTATGTAGCAGCCTCAAGGACGACATCACCAGAGGGGCTAAAATCCTTCACCGACGATTCCACACAAGAGTTCAAAGGTCACACGAGAAATGTCGTCTATAGAGAGGTTTATTCGAATCTAAATTCTCTGTAGTAGCAGGTACGAGCTACAAAAGTTTCTTATTTGGTTAGTCGTATAGGATTCTGAACATCAATTTATTAAATATACCATCAGATTTAGTAATTATAAAAATAGAAGACATATACTATATACGCAATATTTTCTATGCAACAATAACATCTTTACAAGTGAAAATAATGTCAACTGACCTGGTTCCCCTCAGTGGGTACAGATATTAGCATCATCCTTGGTTAATAAGGTCCAATTTTATGATACGAATGGGGAGTAACCTTGTGTAGCTCCTCTCTAACCTCACAAGCCCTAAATATATATATATATATTCAAGGCGTCAGACTAGCTATTAAGATGATATGAAAGTCTTTGCAATCTGAACTACTTCTCATAGTAGTAGTCAAAAGAACAGTGACAGTAACCACGGTTAGAGAGTAATGCTACCGAGTAAAAAAAATAGGGAATAAGGAAAGGTAAGCCATAAATGCAATGTGATCTAAGACACTAATACTTCCTCCATCCTGAGGCCTGACACAATAATAAGTATAATTATCATCAGGAGTCCATATAATTACAGACATACTTCCTAAGTTATATAATCATGTTTCAGGCCGAGCTCTCGAAATGCATTTGCATGTAACTCAACAGAAATAAAAAGACAACAGCTATAGCAACGAAGTATTATACCCTCACCTTCATATTTAATTAATGTCAACAATCATTATCAAACTAATTAGCCATACGACAATAGGCATCCAACAATCTAAATCCATACAAATACTGTCAAAAAGACCTTAACCTACAAAAAATTCAGAGTATGACCGCACCAACAGATTTTAAGTCTCAAATGTAGTACATACAAATTAGATAGTGGAATTAATAATGATCCAAAAGGCGTACCTCATGTAAGACAGGTAGGCAGTAAGCAGCGTCGGAACGTCCTCACGATCCGTGGAGTGCCTGCGATATTAGATGTTATAATCTATAAAGATAGCTGACTTGAGTTCACATATAAGTTTATCTCATTTCCTGTCTTTTCCTTTCTACTGTTGGCATATGTAGATCCAATTAAAGATACTGGATTGCATCATAAAGGAATAAAAAACAACAACCCAATTAACGGGATACATTCTATATACACGAAATTGAATATAGCATTGTAAATGTCTGGGAGCATATCAGATTTATTAAGGTAACCAGAAATATTTAAATCCCTACAAGCAATTTATAGAACAAAAGAGATGATAATCAAGTTTCAAACTCGCATTCAGCGTTTCCACCGTTATCAAGACATGTAAAGTGTTAAATTATACTGCTTAGCAGGTAGATAAAATTTTCATGTTCATTCCTAATATCTTTAATTGAATCAAATCAAACCTTCGGGATTATTTATATACGTGCATGACATGAGAAGCCAATAATTTAGGGAATATATCATCACACATCCAACAAATAAACATCATTATATTACACATGCAATGGAAGAAATAAAAGCCAGATAGAATATACAAAAATAGGACCCATAATAGCACCATTCGTCGGAAATAGAGGGAGTAAATTGGAGAGTTGTTGAGATGACACATTTATATGGGTTACAAGCAAATAAAACAAACTACTATGGAGCGCTTTGGAGGAAAGGATCAATTGAACTTCAACACATAAATAAAGAAGAGAGTTACCCTTACAAGGTAAAGAAAGAAATCAGATAAATCGTCAGGATGAGCGCACAGTGGTGGAGAGCGAACGACATGCACGGTGGGGAGACGGTGAAAGATCGCTGCAAAGGCAGGATCTGGGAAAAGAATGATGTATACAAAATTACCCACTGACTAAGTCTTTCTCATCAGAAAATAAGACATGTTACTTGCGGTTCGGATCGTTTCAAGACGGTTTTGGCCTCAAGCAAAAAAAATATAACCAATTTGACGATTTAATGGTACGCTTTAGCTAGGTAGCATGGACACTTCTACTAATTAGCCGTCCCATATCGGACACCGTGTCGGACACCTATAAAATAGTAATGAGAGATCGAAACACTAAAAAAGGTTGATTAGAAGAGATTTTAGGTGAGAAATGCTAATGAATTATTGTAAAAGTCAAATTTTACCTTCAATTATTTACATTTAATATAAAATACTAATACAAAAATAAAATCGTACGTTATTTATAACTACAAAAATATATTTTATTAAATTTAATACACGTAACCCATGTCCTAAATTTAACAAGATGTCGTATCACGTGTCCGTGTCCGTTTTGGTGCTACCTAGCGCTTTAGTATGGGCACAACACAATTAAAGATAGGTTTGTCAAAATAAAAACACAGTATTAGAGTAGTTAAAATTTATAAATATATATGTACTCTATAGTAATTTGGCCTTGATCTATAAGAACATTTCGTAATGGATTGATTAGTTCCTTTTTAATTCATCTTGGGCCAGATTGAATAAACCAGGTGATTGGCTAGGTTTAAGCAAGCCAATACAATTATTTAACGGATTTCGCTTAAGACGTAAGGGATTATCAAAATATTAAGTAACGATTTGAAAGTCCCTTTGTAAATAACTTTAATTTCAAGCGCTGTAAAATACAAAACTAATAAATAAGAACAATAGTGCACCATCTCATCTCAAATATTACATCAAATTTATGATATAGAAAACTATAAAATGACCCGGTAAAGTTAAAAAATGATGGACCAAATTAATAGTAATAATAGAAAACTTTTACCAGCTAACGTAAATATAATTTGACCCCGTGCATCGCACGGGCATGAACAAATGCTAAGAGTTAGGTTGCAGGGTGGGAATAAAGTGATAAAACCTTACTTAATAATTAATTAGTTTTGATTATAAATTTAAAGTTAGATAACGTAGTTAGATTAGTTGATTTGGTAAATGAAAGAATTAACTTAAGATAATTAAATGGTGAATGGTGTAGTTATGTCTCATTAATTTGCTACCTACAAATAATAAAGATAGTAAATAAAGATAAAAATATAATACTCTATACAAAATGTTACTCCCACCGTCTCAATTATTTGTTTGTCTTTGATTAAAATATCATTTACAAAGAATATAAAAGGCATTATAAATGAATGAGACGGAGGAAGTATATGAACGACTAAAAAAACCGACCCGTGCATCGGTGCAAACCTACTCGCTGAGAATTCGTTTCCAATCAACTCTACATGGAGTAGAATTGAAATCAAGATTTATATTAGATAACTTAGATTTAAAAGAAGTGCTGAGGATTCCAACTATTGAAAAATGACCCAATTTCAAATATATCTCCACGATATTAAAAATGTTTTAAGGAAAGAATACAACAATTGTATTTGAAAATGCAAGATTGAAAAATGGTAGACTTCGGAATTTTTCAATTTCTATGTTATATACAATATAAAACTACATATAGGCCCGTGCATCGCACGGGCATGAAATCTAGTATATATATAAAAGAGGCTTTTTTCAAGGCACGTGGGAGACTCTACCTTTATAAGAACTCTTTTAATAATTGTTTCCAATAAAAAATAAAAAATAAAAAATATTTTAATACAAGATTTGTAACTCTTTTTGGAGACTGTTCTTTTTGGAGACTGGACTATAATATCATGTTGAAATTGGACTGTACTAAAAAATAATATTTCAATAACCATATGATATCACATTAACTTCTTAAAAACAATAATTTAATACAAAAAATAAAATTAGATAATTTTATTATATTCCTATTCCTAGAACCTATGATATCATGTATCTTTTTAATACAAAAATTAAATTTTTTTTGGAAAATATTATACTCTCCAAGTTTTGTAAAAGTCAATTCATATTATTAGTTTTAACTTGCTTAAAATTCTTATTGTTAGACAGGGACGAAGCCAGGAAATAATAGTACTCGGGGCCGATTTTGCATATTTCGATTTGTAGTTGAGATATATAAATGTGTTTTTAAGAGCGTATATTAAACCCAGTCTTCATGTTAATTTGATAACTATACTCACTCTTATAGTGTTTTTTTTAAAGTCCATACGATTAAAAAACTAAAAAAATAAATACTACTTCCTCCGTTCTCATATGATGTTCCCATTTTATTAAAATATACCTCACATATATTCACAAAATGGGTACATCATATGAGAATGGTGGAAGTATATGTTTTGTAAAATACTCCTATGATTTAAGACGACAAAAAAATTTGTAAAAATGTTAACTATTACCGAGTATGTAACACATATTTGTATGTTTTCATGTTTCATGCAATCCAAGTTTTTAAGAAATGAGAAAAGGTAGGAAAATTGCAAAAGGCATATTTCTACAAAACTAAAATAAAAAAGTAATTGCAAAGGAAAATAAAGGCAAGTTTATTAGAAAAATGGAAAAGGAGCGTGTGCGTAGTACGCTTCGAACACAGCATCTCTCCCTCCAGTTGCCATCAGATTTGACCTACAAGTTAACCAATTCACCGATCGTATTTACATGCCACTATTCCACACGTAGAGTTACTTATTTTGAAAGACCTACCCGGGCCATGGCCCACCCTGGCCCAGCGGTAGCTACGTCCCTGTTGTTAGATACTATAAATTAATTAATATATATATTATATATAAACAGTAGGTCTTGCTTAAGACGGGTCGGATCTTGCAACGGGTATTTTGTGAGAGGAAATGGGTAGAGGGGACAAGGTGGGCACCCCCCATGTGCTCTCCACTCACCCTTGATGGGTATTTTGTGAGAGAATATGGTATCCGTCTTAAGCTTAAGACGGATACCTCCGTCTTAAATAAGAATTTGTGATATATAAAAGAGATTTTTCAAGAGAGGTAGTAGTCTCCAAGTTTTTTTAAAACAGAGAGTCCAACTTTTTAAATAAACTACCTAAAATAGTTTTTAATGAAAATATATTTAAAGATAATAACAAAAAAAATAAAATATTGTATATATCATATCTCAAGTTATAAAACAACCGTGTAAGTAATCTTTTATGTAAGTTTATCATAAGAGTTTTAGTATGATATAATCTCAAAGAAAGCAAATATAATAAATCATTAAAATAATACCAAGCACTATAAGAATATTCTTTATATAAAACCCATCTTACCCATCTTCAAAAAATTAAACTACACTTTTTAGATTGTGATAATATATTTTTGCTTTGTATTGCATGTTTGCATCGCATTACTTTTGTCTCTCCTACCCTATTTTTATAATGTGAGATCTAATGTTGTACTTTTTATTTGTTTGTTTTTCAGGAAACAATAAACGGATAGTTTAAAAGCCATGAATTGCAGCGTACATTTTTTTTTACTATCATCGTAACGGTGATATTGGTGGTAAGTCGATAAGTACACCCTCTTATTATGAATGTCTTTTATATTATATCGACTTACCTATGATCACTTTTATAGTTGTTATCATGTATGTAAAGAAGTATATCGAGTACAAAAGTTGATTACACCCTCTGTTTCAGTCAATTCTTACCATACCTATAAAAGATGGTAGGAATCAAATTCTATAAACTATAGAAATTAATCTATAAATCTTAATTAATAACCATATATAAGGTTTTACGTAACCATTATGCCGTCATGAGTACCTATTAAGAGTATAGGGCGTTAACGCGTTATACTTTGCAAGGAATTTCACAATATGTAAATACATATAAGAAATATATATTTTCCAGCTACCACTATCCTTAAATTAAGGAGATTTCAATTATCAATTTTTGTTACAATAGAATTCAAACTATTAGAGTATATATACTTATTTGTGAAAGTCAAAATTCTAAATATGAGATTTCTTTTGGATTCCATTAGTTTTATGACTTTTCTTGTGAACACAATTTTATACCCCGTAATTTTGAAGTTTTAATGTATTTATTTGGGTTATTAACTTGCTAAATTATGATAATGATTTTCTTTTACCTTTTATACAAGGCAATACACGGAGTACCAGTCAGATAACTGATTCATGTTTTTCCTATTTTTTAAAATAACGGAATTTATTTGTAAGTTTTAGGATTTATGGCCAAGAAGCAACACGGAACTTTCCTTTGCCACCAAAGAGCAAACCTCTTTGAGTCTTTAATATACAAAATATACATATACATAATTTCTACATACAATTTCTACACTGAATATACATTTAGATTCTCATATATATGTGTTGTTTAATAATTCAGTGTTTTTATAGGCATTATTTTAGTCCTATTGTCATTATGTAAGGAATTGGGTAGATTTTAGTTGTGTTTTTTACTTCATATGGTAGCATAAGTGACAATTAAGTCGTCATATACGCACTTAAATATAACCCAATTAAAACCATATGGAACTCAATAATTTTACAAAAGAAATTAATATTAAACGAGCAAAAAAGATCGTATACTATTGTGAAGTTTAGTCCAAACAGGATATAAACATGCATGTTCCAGAACTATCCAAACAAATTAAATTGTTAAGAAAATAAAAAATAAAAGTTATCAATGTTAAGTATAACCAACTCATATACTGATTGCAAAATCTATTACAGTAGAATTTAAAGGACCTCTAAATAATATAAATTTATCTTAAACTTGGAGACTACCACCTACCTATTATTTTTTTATTTTATTAATCAAGAAGTTAAATGCAATATCAAAGGTAATATTATAATTACATATATAAGTAGGATTGTGATTGTGATTATAATAATTGAAAATAGAAACAAAAAAAAGAGAAAAACTTCCTTATGAATCTGAGACTCTGAGTTTGAACAGAATAATAGTATACACGGTAAATATTTAATAAGCTCGCACAAAATCAATAGTGAAAAAGTAAAATAAGTTTCCTAACATTGTTCTGAGATAAGATAGTAAAAACCATTATACCACACTTTTTTTTATTTTGATTTTTAGTTAAGATAATTATCAAACTACTTCTAACTAATCTTATAGGGTGTCAGGTTGAGATGTACAACTATTACACCATACTCATTTGAATAAGCCAGACACTAATTCAAGGAGTAAATTCAGTGGCGGACCTAGAGCTTCTAGAATGGGAGTGCACAATTGAGAAAAAAAAAACGGAAAATTCCCATGGTAGAAAAAAACTTTGACATTTTTCTCGAATAACCGAATTTTTTTACCCGAAAAACTTTGAGTAGCCATAACTCGAGTTTACAACTCGGAAAATGACAAAAAAAAAATTCAAAATTTTCATGTTTCCGAGAACTACAATTTGAAAAAAAAATTGGCGAGTTCTAAACTCGTGAGTCGTGATCAAGAGATATGGCCACTCTAAGTTTGTTAAATAAAAAAAACTTTGACATACAAAAACTCCTAGCCACGGAATCCAAATACGACTAATTTTTTTATCAAATCGTAGTTCTCGGAAAGATGAACGATTTGAAAAAAAATCGTCATTTTTCGAGTTTGTAAACCCGAGTTATAGTCACTCAAAGTTTTTCGGGTAAAAAAATTTCGGTATTTTGAGCAAAATGTTAAGTTGGGTATTGTGAAAATTTTACGAAGAAAAAACAATATAATTTAACAAAGTGCTTAAATATTAAACATCGTCTTACATAGTAATTACACAAAAGATTACAAAGTAAGAAAATAACAAGGGAAAATCATTGTTCATAGAAGCAAGCAAAAGAAAAAAAATGTGTCTCAAAGGAGAATCGAACTCACTATCTCAGGTTGGAAAACTACTAACTTGGCCACTGAGACACTAGAGTAACAATGAGTATCAGGGAACAGATATTATACTTAACTTAAATGTCTCTGTTTTTTTATAATAAAAAAAACATTCCGCCAATCGAGGGGGCGCACGTGCGGTGCTGTGCGCACCCCTCGGTCCGCCCCTGAGTAAATTTATATAAATGTTTGATCGTAATTAATCCCCATACAAATAAAATATGCGTAAGTTTTAGTGATACGAGTACATTTTTTGGGTAATATGTGCACAAACTTAATTTGAACTAATTTTGCATCGTTTAAAAAAAACCTACCCGCCACACTAATGGTTATTGCACTAAGATTTAGTTCAATGTCATATTATTATTATAATTATTATGGTTAGATTAGAAAAACGTAAAAAAAATTACAATGTAACTCAAAACTTTCTAAGACGCTCCATAAACAATACACATATACTAAGTTAGATTTAATATGATTGTACAATACAATTATACCTATAAGGGTCCATTTTTTTCAACTAAACCTTGAACATCATGACACATTGCATGTCGTTCTACAAATTTAAAGTTACAGAGTAATAACTAATAAGTCATATTTTAAGTGTAAATTATAGAGTTAACAAAAAAGAACTCATGCAATTTATATTACTATACATTATTTAATACTTTGACCTATACTAAATGTCTGTTCTACAAAAAAAAATTAAAATTAAGTTAGAGTGTTGTACAAACGGCGGGAAATAATGACAAAAATATTAATAATCACTCCAATTCAAATTTATATTCAGTTTTATTAATATCGTAGGGGATAAATACATATGATTAAATAAGGTTTATGTTAAATTGTACAGGGTCAAATTAATAACTAAGAATAAGAATGTCATTACCTTTTATCGATCATACTAAAGACACGAGCGTCATCCTAATAAGTCAGTTTTAACAATGAATCAATGACACGGTTATATCTCAATAATTATCCAATTTTCTCAGCCCATTGGAGGACGTACGTTAATGTTATTTGATATTGTATCCAAACTAATTAAGTGGATATTATAAAATTTCATGTTCACCCTTAACTTTACAACTTTCGCACATATACATTTTGTTAGAGTAAAAAATCGAAAGACCCAATGAAAAAGTGGCACATTCGTGTGAAATACACTAACATACCTATGCCACAATGCCAATTTGTGTGCACTACGCGAACAAGGGTGTTCGTGGATGGTCTTTATTCCACTGATTAAGATCGCTAGATAAATTGAGTGAGAAGGTTAAGCGACGTTCAAGAAGTAGGCTGATTAATTTTGTTAACTAAAAGAGTATCATTCCCCTAAAAAGTCAAAATAATATCAAATTTAACGATTGTAATAAAATTTAATTATTTTATAATCAAATGAAAATTTAATTTATGTCAGTAACTCAGTATTATGTTGTTAAAAGTTACTTCATTCGTCCCAATTATATGTTTGTTTTTGATTAAAATTCATCTCACAAAGAATATAAAAGGTAAATAAATGAATGAGACGGAGGGAGTAATAAGTTAATGTTCAAAATGTATAGGTACTTAAAGTTACTCTGTAATAAGTTAAAACGTCAAATTTAAAAGTGTATTTCTATAAGTTGATTGTTATAGAAAATTTTAAAAAATGACAATAATGTAGACTCGTGCATCGCACGGGCATAAAATCTAGTTAAAATTATTATTAGTTACCTTACTTAAAAAGATGCTTTTTGAAGGAAAATTTGTGAAACCACCTATTCTTTTAGTAGATATGGGATTGATTATAGACTTGCCTAGTTGCATGTAGTTAGTGGCGGAGTCAAAATTTGAATTTAGGAGGGTGACAAATTTTAGGGGGGTCGAACAACTGATGACATAAATACACTCGATAAAATTTCGAAAAAATTAACTAAAAACATTGAAAATCTCATCCGTTGGGGACGACCGGCCAACCGCCCCTACTAGCCCCCTAGCTCCACCTGATAACGCTTTATTTTTCGTATTTTCAATCCACATTTTTTGTATTTTGTGAGACCAATACTTAGAACTTGGGGTTGCATAATTGTCTGGGCTTTCGGACAAAAAAAGGGCAGAGAGCAGTAGACACACGAGGAGGACATGGAGGAGACACGAGAAGTAGTAGGAGTAGGAGTAGAGTAATTTACGTAAAACACCATTTTTTTTTCATATTTTCATCTATTAATTATTTTACAAGACTCAATCTTTATATATGCAATTCTCTATTTTAATTCAAGATTTCAATTTCCTTCAAGTTGGTATAATTTTCTATCTTTTTCTTGTTTATTTACAGTCTCTCTTATTTCTTGTTTGGTTTGTTATTTAGTTAAAGTACATGTCTTTATTGTTAATTGGCCTTATAAATGTGATTTTAAGTTTGTCTTGTGCGTCTATGTTGCTATTTAGTATGTGTTATGTCTAGATTTAATTTAATCTTATTAGACTAGTTAAAGTTTTAATCTTTAGTATTTTATAATGCTTAGTATATGTTTAGAGTAATTATTGGAATTTGATCAGTATATCTATGATTAGGGAGTAGAATCCTCACTAGGGTTCGATTAGACCCCGACTTGTTTATTTTACATGACTAGGTCCTGGTTTTTATGAGTTGTTGAATAATCGGTTGAGATTGGTTAAGGAAATTTGTATTGTTGTTGTTTTTGTGTCTTGACCTTCCTCCTTGACCCTTGTCCACCGGTGGGAACCAGTTAGGTTTGGGATTATCGTTATTTCACTTGGCTAGTTTCACTGACTTAGGTTGAACACGGGAGTGAGAACCGAGGTGGGGTATCCTTGACCTTCAATTAGAAGCCTACCCTTGGGAAAGGGAGGGGGAAAATTGGGAAATTAGACGATGCAGGCCTAAAGACTTGACTTAGACCATCGCTAGGATACCATGGGAGTGGGTTCTAGTTGTGTCCTAAGATACTGGTTGCGAACCCGGGCGGGAGGTAATCGGGATTACTTGTATAGTTGTATTGACCGCGAACCCAGGAGGGAGGCGGGAGATACCTTGACGCGTTTTCCTCTTAAACCGATTGCTTGACAACTACTTAAAGAGACTTGTGAATGTGAAAGAAACTTGTTGGTGGTGTAATCGAGCCCTATGCCTTTCTTATTGTTTAAACAATTATTTCTATTACTTGTTTAATTAGCTTAGTAGACCTAGTTATTAGCTTTTAGTTTAGTTACTTAGCTTAATTTCTACCAACTTCATGATTTGCGTAGTTAACTTTTAATTTAAGACGAACTATTACTCGACCTTGACCTCCTTGTGGATCGACCTCGACTACCGCTACTACATTAGTTTCGTTGAGTTATTTTGTTTTGACCGGGTAGGGCGATAAAAACCCGCGTCACCACCACTGCATGTAATCAACTTGCCGTTCATGAACAAATAATCACAAATACTCCGTATTT
>JAIUZE010004236.1:0-78523 GCA_022085475.1 Heliosperma pusillum
TGTCTTGTGTAAAAACTTCTTCTTCATGTTGTTGGATTAGATGAGCTTGCCTTGTGCCTTGGAGCGATTGAAGTGACATTGCTTGCATAGCTTGCAACATCTTTACATGAGTCAGTGGCACATCATCGGGTATTTGGGCAAGCATGTTGGAAGAGTGGTTGTAGTTGAACACATGTCCTTGGGTCTGTATTGTAAAATGAGCTAATAAATTAATACCTCAACCAAATAATTGAAATATGTATTGTAATATGAAGATAAAAAATATAAGAGTTATATAACTTACGAGTAATGAATAATCCGCCGCGGTGGGGTAGTAATCATGGTTAGCTTCATAGATCCTCTCTGTTGTCGAACTAAGTGGGCTAATGATGAGACGGGTGTGATCACGATACCACTTCATATAAGGGTCATTATAACTTATATGACCACTATAAGGGTTTCCGGGTGGCAACATATGACGCTTGCGGTTCATCCACCAATCAATGCGGTGACGGTGCAAGTGTTCATAGTTCTTCTTTTTCATTCTACGGTCCATATCATGCAAGTCGGTATCCGTGTCACGCCCCTGTGGCACTTCCGGATGATAACCAAATTGTCCGAACTACTCTTTCCGGATAATGCCACTCAACAACTTCAAAGCAAATTAAAGGTGTTTTCACAATCCAAGTCTCTGTATCCTCGGTACATATAGGCGGAAGAAGAGCAAGGATATTGAGAGTATAGGGTTGCCACTTAAACATGGTATCGGTCATGGTATCAAAGGCGTGCCTATACGTAACCAACCCCTGAAGATGGTCCGTAAACCTCCTATCAACTCTAAGCCACCGACATCCTAAAGGATCAACACCAACTACCATTTGAGACCCCAAAGGATATTCAACACCAACCTGTGCTTCAACCCGTGAACGGATAGTCTTAGGTCGACCAATGGATATACGCTCCCAAGACCATAATTGAAGAAGTATCAAGCAACCTCCAATATTGAGAGAACCCTTTCTACTAGCCGAGCACAAGTTGCGGTAAAGACAAGCTAGAACTCCACTACCCCAACTATAGTCATCCAACTTAGTTAGGTCACTCAAAAGTGGCAAAAAAATAATGGATACTTTATTTTCAGTTTTATCGGGGAAAAGAGTAGTTCCAATCAAGTACAATAAGTATGCCCTAACATATTGATGAAGTGTGAACTCATTAGCGTCATTTGGCAAAACTTGGAAACGCTTAAGACACTTTAGTTTTAAGGTTGATCCTTTTAGCCAAGTCTCAGTTTCCGAGTTTTACGGTCTAAATCCTAAGTAATGCTCCACTAAATCACCCCAAGCTAAATCCCCTTGACCCGTGATTGGCAACCCATCAACCCTAAGACCCAACAAGACATTCACATCTTGTAATGTTATAGTAGCCTCCCCCACTGTTAAATGAAACATGTGAGTCTCTTGTCTCCATCTCTCAACTAAAGCGGTTATGAAATCCGGGTGAATGCCAACAAAAGATAGTCTATGAATTCCATGAAATTGCGTACCACTTATGAAATTGGCAACGGCATCTGGAACCGTGAACGCCTCTTTCAACCTTAGATGATTTCTACACACCAAAGCAGGCCAATCCTTCAAAAAAAAAATCCACATAAAACATAAGGTTAATAAAGTAACAAAAGTTTGAATAAAAGAGAAATGAAATAAATACAAATATTTTTCTTAGGTTACCTCTCCTTCCCCTATACAACTACTTCTATGTTGATCTTGTAGAGTAAGCACACTACGGTTGAAAGGACTCGGTTCCATCTCTTGACCTACAACAAATGAAAAAAAAAAATTAAGACAAAGGATCAACAAATGTTGGTAAACATATAACATAGAATAGAATAAACAAAACAAATATATTTAAGTTACCCCGATGGTATAGAAGTTGGACATGAACGTTTGTTATGACCACTTGTATTGCACAAACTACACGTCACAGATTGTTTTACAACCTCATCCATCTCATTTAGAATTCTCTTTGATTTTGGTCTGCCTTCACCACGCTTTAGTTCAGGGTTTGGGGGTGAGAACTTTACCACGCCAAGGCTTCCAATAACCTTCATCGGGAACTGGGTGAAAAGAAGCGCGATACGATCCGAGATACTCCCCACTAGAATATAAAGGATCAACGTATTGGTCTGAGTCGATCGAATGTTCCCGGCATACCGCCATGAGATGTGAACATGGATAATGGAGGTTTTGCCACTTGTTACAGGTGCATGTTATTTGTGAAAGAAGAATTGTATGACTATGCCTCGCATTGGTTCCTTGCCGATTTCCACGTTTGGTAACAACTTCGTAGAGCCCCCTTTGCAAATCGTAGCAAGTTACCTCGTGATGCGCGGCAATATCATCATTATCTTCTATTTTCGCCATGACTTTATCGGCCCATATGAAACCATTAGTCAACCTTGACCTAGCAATCTCCCTCCTCTCAACAAAGTACTTGTTCACTCTTGTGAAAGTGGCTTTAACAAGTGCTTGAATAGGGAGAAATCTCACCCCTTTTAAGACACCATTAAAACATTCACACATGTTTGTGGTCTTTAGACCATATCGTTTACCACCATCGTGCGCAAGACACCATTTTCTAAAATTAATCCTTTCCAACATAGCCTTGGCTTTCATGTTTATTGCCCTTATACCTTGCATTCCTTTCTCAAACTTTCGAAGTTGATGTTCAAAAGCAGTTTTTGTAAAAGCCCCCTTCAAGTTTGTATCTTTGAACATCTTGTTTATGTTCGATGCATGGTGACGAATACAATATCTATGAAAAGCAAAAGGTTCCTCCCACCCACTACCCACTTCCACCATAGCTTTTAGAATCCCAGTATGTCTATCGGATATAACACAAATACCTTCACGTTGTGTAACTGAGCCTCTTATGCAAGCTAAAAACCATCTCCAAGTATTATAACTCTCTTTCTAAACAATAGAAAAAGCTAATGGAAAAAGTTGTTCATTCGCATCAACTCCCATGGCTATCAACAAAACACCACGATACTTTCCATAAAGATGAGTACCGTCTATTGTGATGATGGGTCTACAATGGGGGAATCCTCTAATTGAAGGTCCAAAAGCCCAAAACACGCGATTAAATTGCTCACTATTGGGTTTGTCACTTGGGTCATTAACAAAAACAACAACGGTTCCCGGATTTGACGATTTTAGAGCGTCGAGATATCGAGGAAGATAGGCATAAGATTCCTCCCAATACCCATAAAGGTCCGCAATTGCTTTTTGTTTGGCGGCCCATGCCTTCGCATAAGATATCGTGAAATTAAATTCTTTGGTTATTGCCGCTCTAAGTAATTGCACTTTCACCCCCCAATCGACTTCTACAAAAGGCTTTATGGCATTGCTAAGAAACTCTCTTTTCAAATTGGGGTGATCACGAGATGGTTTCTTAACAACACAAGTTGTTTCGTGAAGTCCTTTATAAGACACAATTGTGAAGACATCTAAAGCAAGATTTTTTCGCGTAGCTCTAAGATACCAACTACAAGGGTTTAGTTTTCCTCCACATTTGTAACTAATAGTGTTAGATCTTGACTCAACCGTTTTAGAAATTTGGTTTCTTTTCACATTATATGCTATTACAACTTCACGCAACACTTTTCTGTTTGCAAACTCTTGTCCCACCATAAACTCACCACCATTTACAAAAGAGGCATCCTTTGATTTGTACCAACTATTTATATAATCTTCGTCAAATTGATGAAGCTTAGTAAATTCACTATTGGGAACACCAAGAGAAACAAGGTCTGTATCAATATCATCATCATCAACAATTAACAACATAGCATCCTCTTCCTCGACATCCCCCTCAACCTCATCCCCTTCAATATTACAATCTATATCACCTTCATCAACATTATTATTACCCAAGGACACACTTGACCAATTAGGATTCTCGACTTGACTAATCATATTTTTAAATGAAAAAGGAGAAGGTTGGACAATTTCATTAGAGGGAGCAATAGGTACCAAATCTAAGTACAAATCCATAGAAGCCGCTTTCGATTGACACACACTAGCCCACAATGCTCTTAAACTTCTATCATTATTCAAACAACACAACTTATAACCTCTTACACATGGAAATTTCATCCTAATACTTAGCTCAAATTTTGTAGGATCAATTTCTAATGCATCATAAATTTCACTCTTAAGATCACTAAAATTTAAGCTACTATTGACAATAATAAAGGTTTCACAACCTCCTTTATAAGTAACACTTTCCCCCTCTTCAACAACATCACCACTCCACCAACATGTTAAAGGATAATTATTTACCTCCATTATTATGATCACACAACTAAAATCAAAACATTAACAACACTTAAGCTACTAATTAACTAATTTCTAGCAATAATTACTAAAAACAAACAATCTATTGTAATTAGTAACTAATTCAACATTAACAATTGCCAAAACAACAATAAATCTTACCTATTCGTTTAGATAGGAAGAAGAGGGCTTCTTACTTGTTATCTTGTGTAAATTTATGTAGAAAAGGGTTATGATTTGAGAAGTTTTGGTAGGTTTCGGATTTTCTAGGGTTTCAAATTTGGGGATTTGTTTTTGGGAACAAATTCACGAGTTATAGAAGAGAGAGTGAACCAATTTTTTTTATATATACAACCTAAATCGCTTTGCAGCATAGCGATTTACCCCAAAAATTTTGATCCGCCTTTACGCGTACTTTCTGCTTTGTGTGAGTTAAGAATAAATGGCAAATTCGCTATGCCCCATAGCGATTTACCTCAATTCTGGCAAAAAAAATAAAAAGTGATGACGTGGACCCATTGGCGAGAAATAGTTTCAAAACAACCCTAAAGCGAGATTTAATTGTCTCAATAACCCTACTTTGAAAAAAAATCCGGACATGTACACTAACCACTTTTCAAGCCCAATGAGCATCTGATGAGTGAGGGGAGTAACAAAATATAAATATAATAGTTAGACCTCAAACATCACCTTAATGTTTTGGTTGAGATAGTTCATCTATCACGGTTTAACTAAAGTCCTCCACCGCATTATATATTGTATTAGAATTAATTAGTTCATTGAATTTTAACATGAAGGTGGTGGAAAGAGCTTGATGTGAAGAATAAATTGCCATACGCTCGGGATAGAATAACGGAGTGTTACTTTTGGATACTTGGAGTTTATTATGAGCCTCAATATGCCTTGGCTAGGAAGTTTTCTACCAAAGTCATCGCTTTGACTTCAGTTCTTGATGATACTTATGATGCATATGGTACTTATCAAGAGCTCGAGCTTCTCACACAAGCCTTTCAGAGGTATATATTGTGGATGAAATTCTACGTACTTTACCTTAACTATGACATTAGAACCAACCTGAAAAAATGCTTCATTATTACAATTGTTCATAAAACTTTCCACTTAAATTAACATGTGCGGTGTGCCCTTAGGGCACATTTCAACAGGTGGGATATTAGTGCCATGGATGAACTGCCAGAGTACATGAAGACACTTTATCAAGCAATGCTTGAAACTTATAGTGAAATGGAGGAAGAATTGGTTAAGCAAGGGAAATCCTATGCAATATGCTATGCAAAAGAAGCTGTAAGTTTGGACGTGCATTTGCAATTTACTTTTTTTTGATTAAATACATCGATTAATTATTTATAAGAGCTAAAGTTTAATTTGATGGCGGAAATTAAATTAAACCAGATGAAAAGGCAAGTGAAAGCGTATCTAGAGGAAGCAAAATGGCTGGTAACAAAAAAGGTGCCAACGATGGAAGATTACATTAGCGTAGCAGTCCCATCAGCAGTCGAATGCTACATGAAACAGTACAACGTGACAGCATCAGAAGCATGTGAGAAGCTCGGCGTCGAGGTTGAAAATGCATGGAAGAATATTAACCAAGCGTACTTGGACCCTAAGGCACCTCCAAGGGTTGTTTTGATGCGTATTCTTAATTTAACTCGAGTGATGGAACTGCTTTACGCGGGCGAAGATATATACACTCATCCTCACAAAATGAAGCCTCTTGTTGCTTCTTTGCTTCTTAATTTCCTATTACTATAACTTCATTAAAATTAAGCAAAATAGAAGAACAAAAAAAAGAATAAGCAAAATTACTGCCGTGGGGCTTGAACACACAACATACAACAACTCTTTAACACAAATTGAAGAAACCCGATTTCCCACATGTGAGTGGAATCCCACATTGATAAATGAGGAGAGAGTTTACCACCTTATAAGGCGATGGGCTACTCCCTCTATTGCCAATTGGTTTTAGAGTGGAACCCCCTTGGATTTATAAAGTGGACTCTCTCTCCTCTTTACGAGTTGGACCCAGGCCCGATTATGAAATTTAACATAAATTACCATTACACCACTAGCAGATTAATGCACCGCCTTAGAAACGCCAAATGCCTTAAGAACATTACATATAAAAATTGAGTCCATGTCCACAAAAACGCATACTACAACCTACGCATAAGGCCATAAGGCCTTACTAATTATTGTGTTGTCTATACACAATCTTATACAAGACACCATCTATTGATGTATGAGATGTTTTATGATAGTTTTGAGTTTGTTTCTATTTAATATTATTTGTTGAAGGAACGTATTTTAATAAGTTAAAAAAAATGATTAGGGTAACAATTTTCTTTGTTATATTTTCCTACCTCAAATAACAACATACATCATACATATATATATAAACCACTATACGGAAACCTCAAATTCAGCTACCCAAAATAAGGCCAAGGCGGCATAACATAATACAGTGACGTAATATGAGTAATATCCATAACACACACCACAAGTTGGAGCGTCGGGTTCAAGAACGTCTAACTTCGACAACAAAAGTTCAAACTCGCGCGAACCAAGTTTCTTAGTTAACAAATCTGTGACTTGATTAAAAGTGTGGACATAGATCGGGACAACCATGGCATATTGAATCTCATCACGGACAAAGAGACAGTAAACCTAAATATGATTGGTACGTTCATGAAACACAGGAATCCGGGCAAGATAGAGTGCTGTCTAACTGTCACAATGAAGCAAAGTGAGTTGAGGCACAGACACCCTAAGAAAATGAAGAAACCCACGCATCCAACCATTTGATATCACAAACCATGGTTGCCGCCATAGCATGATATTCTGCTTCAGCGAAAGAACGAGACAAAGTGGATTGTTTATTTATTTTATAAGACTCCGAAAATCTATTCAATATAACACAATACGTCGTCGAAGAACAACGGGAAAACAAACAACTCGCCCAATCAACTACACGATAAACCGATAAGTCCAAACCTTAATCATTACTGATAAACGTAAGATGGGAGAATGAATAATATATTTTCTGGATACAAAAACAGAATAGGGTACAATGATACTTATACAACTAAAACCCTACAACAATCTTCGTAATCTTAGCGTAAGACGATATTTACCTAAAACAACAAGATGTAAATAATACAAGATATTATACGAATAATATCTTGGGATATTATTCTAACACTCCCCCTCAAATTGGAGCACTCGACGGTTCGATGCCCAACTTGCGCTGTAACTCGTGAAATAGTTCGCCTCCAAGTGCTTTGGTAAACAAATCGGCAATTTGATCCTTGCTTCGAACATGTGATGCTGCTATAGTTCCTTTGACCAAATGTTGTCTAATAAAATGGCAATCGATTTCGATATGCTTCGTTCGATCATGGAAGACGGGATTTCGCGCAATGTGAAGAGCGGCTTGATTGTCACAATATACTTTCATTGGTGTCGCATGACAAATTCCCAATGACGCGAGGAAAGACTTGAGCCACACTAATTCACTCGTGACAGTGGCCAAAGCTCGATATTCTGCTTCCGCCGTCGAACGTGCCACTGTCCCTTGTTTCTTACTCTTCCACGAGATTGGTGTCGATCCCAAAGCCACAAAGTAGCCACTCAAAGAACGCCTAGTCAACGGGCAACTAGCCCAATCAGAATCCGAATAACCATGTAACTACATAGCCGACTTCCCATCCATTACAATACCCTTGCACGGATCTTTCTTCAAGTAACGAACAAGGTGAAGTGCAGCCTCCCAATGCTCTTTTCGAGGTGCGTGAACAAACTGCGATATGGTATGCACCGCATATACAATGTCGGGTCTAGTGATAGTTAAATAAACTAGGCGCCCAACTAACCTCCGATACTGCATTGCATCTTTAAGGAGATATCCGTCAGCGAGGGCAAGTTTATGGTGTTACTGAATCGGAGTATCAACCAGCTTTGCTCCCAACAGCCCCGTCTCCTCAATGATGCCAAGTGCATATTTTCTTTGGTTAAGAAAAAGACAACGAGCACCCGTCGCTACCTCGATGCCAAGAAAATACTTTAATCTACCAAGGTCCTTGATCCCAAATGTCTTATCAAGAAACGACTTAAACTTTTCACAAGCCTCTCGATTGTCACTCACCATGATCATATCGTCAACATAGACTAAAAGGCCAATAAAAACTCCATTCTTATTGAAAGTAAATAAAGAGTAATCGGCAAGTGACTGTATAAAACCATAGCCCTTCAAGAATTTCGCAAGCTTTGCGAACCAGTTTCGTGACGCCTGTTTCAGACCATAAATCGATTTCAATAACTTACAAACTTGATTCTTTCGACTTACCTCAAAACCTTGAGGCATTTTCATGTAGACTTCTTCACTCAAATCCCCGTGTAAAAACGCGTTGTTAACATCGAGTTGGGCAATTATCCACTTCTTTGTCACAGCCACAACAAGTAAACATCTCACGCTTGTCATTTTGGCAACCGGGGCATATGTCGCATTGTAATCAATGCCCTATATTTGGGTAAAACCTTGCGCCACGAGCCTTGCCTTGTATCGCTCTATCGTCCCATCTGCTTTGTGCTTTATTTTATAGGCCCACTTGCAACCAATGGGTTTCTTTCCATATGGTAAATCTACCACTTTCCATGTCCTGTTCATTTCCAAAGCTCTTATTTCATTTGTCATTGCCTCCCTCCATTTATCGTCTTTGACAGCTTCGAAATAATGAACAGGCTCCTTGATAGCGTCCACAGTCGCTATAAATTTCCTGTGAGACAAAGAGAAACAACTAGTCGTAACATAATTGTTTATTGGATAACGTGTACCTTTCTTTGAGGATGACAACGGAACTGGACGAGCAGATGATACGGGGTTTATTAATCTTGTCGATTTACACACATAGTCACCTTTCCAGTATGGTGCAAATTTTTGTCGAGCTCCACGACCTAGCCGCTCTTCCTCGTTCATGATACTGGGCTGCTCAATTTCATTCTGTTCAACGTCATTTGTCCCAACTGCATTTGTTGGATTTTCCTCCATATCAATTCTTTGATCAATATTACCCTGGTCATGCTCAATATTACCCTGGTCATGCTCTGTCATGGCACGATCAACATGCTTTTCTTCAATAAACTCATCAATAATGGGTGTTTGGTGATCAGTCAGTGGCATATGCACCAATTCCTCATTCAATTCATTGGGTGCCCAAGGAAATAAGTGTTCATAAAAAATGACATCACAAGAAACGAATGATTTGTTTTCTTTAACATCATAAACTCTCCATCCCTTTTTTCCATGCGGGTATCCGACAAAAATGCATCTTTTTCCCCTCTCACCAAATTTATCCTTAGACTTGTCTTTATTATGAGCATAACAAAGACAACCGAGAACCCGTAAATTTTTCAAACAAGGTTTTTCACCAAACAGGACTTCATAAGGTGTCTGGCCATTTGACACAGGGGTCGGAGTTCTATTAATAAGGTACGCAGCGGTTAAGACGCATTCTCCCCAAAACTTGATTGGTAAATGTGCTTGAAAACGTAATGCCCTGGCCTTTTCTAGTATGTGTCTATGTTTCCGTTCCACCCGTCCATTTTGTTGAGGGGTGCCCACATTACTAGTTCGGTAAATGATTCCATTCTCCTCATAATATTCGATCAAGGAATTGGATAAAAATTCCGTCCCATTATCGCTTTGCACTATTTTAACTATTTTACCAAATTGAGTTTTGACCATTTTAATAAAAACTCTCATCAAATCTCCAACCTCTGTTCTATCCTGCATCAGATAAACCCAGACCCCTCTACTGCAATCGTCTACGATAGTTAAGAAGTAATGTGCACCAGACAGACTACGGGTTCGATACGCTCCCCATATGTCACAATGAATCAAATGAAACAAAACACTACTTCTTTTATTATTAAGTGAAAAACTCGAACGCGTTAGTTTAGCACGACAACAAGGGTCACAAACATGTTTTGAACTCCAAACTAAATTGTTTCCAACTAGAACAGAAAAACGAGATAAGATACTACTTGAAGGATGCCCAAGTCTCATATGCCATAGACGCGGGTCCTCATCTACTGTTATTCTTCTTGCCACATGAACGTATTTCGGCGTGAATAAATAAACCCCGTTCTTCTGTTCACCCCGTCCAATCCGTGTCCTCGTAGATTGGTCCTGTATATCACAATAAGCAGAATAAAACGTTACAACATAATTATTCTCTTGAATAAGTTGCTGGACAGAAATCAAATCACATGTCAATGAGGGCACATATAAGACGTCCTTTAAAAGGAGATTATTAGACAATTGAACTTGTCCATGCTCGTAGGCCATGACCTCTCGCCCATCAGGTAACCCTATTGTAGCCTTTTCACCTTTCCAAATGTTTGTAAGCAATTCACGCTTTCCCGTCATATGGTGTGAGGCACCGCTATCAATAAGCCAATAAATCGTACCTGTCATTTTATCACCACTTTCTGGATTGGCCATTAAAAAACCCCTGACACGTTCAACTTCTTCCAAGGTAAGGTTATTACTGCTTTGTCTTGGTGCATCAACCTCCGATGACGATATGGCATTTGCTTGCATTGTATTCCCTTGTCCTCTTCCATTTGTTCGTCCTCTGTTAGACACATAGCGACTACCTCTTCCTCTACCGCCTCCGCGACCACGCGCCTTAATCGTATGATAGCCGTGTTTTTCGTAGCAGTTATCCTCATCATGGTAATATTTGTTGCAATAAGTACATTGGAGCGGGCGTGGTTCGTCTTCTTCCTTTGACCATGTACTTCCTCGTCCTGCTGCTCCTATTCCTTTGCCATTGGAGGTGTATCTCGCCGCCATTGCCGCCTCTGTTTTTTCTTCTTCAATTCGTGCTACTGTCTTGTGCCTTTCTTCTCGTAGAACGAGCGCATAAGCTCTACTCAAGGTTGTAACGTCGTCTTCCATGAGTAAGTGCGATCAGAGGTTGCCATATAATTTTGTGTTAAGTCCCATAAAAAATTGATGGACTTTTTCTTCTTCTCTTTCTTTCACAAAGGCTGCAGCGGCTCCACAGGTGCACTTTGGAATGCGGCTGTAATTAGCCAACTCATCCCAAATAGTTTTCTACTTTGTGTAATATTCAACAACGGACAACCTTCCTTGTTTGCATTCCGTCAAATCGCTCCTCAATTGATAAACCCTAGGAGCGTTGCCAGCGGAAAACCGCTCTGCTAATTCTTCCCATATTTCGAACACATCTGCGGTGAAAGTGATACTCGGATGTAACTTGGCATTAATTACATTCCGTAGCCATGCCTTCACCATGGCGTTGCATTGTCTCCACGCCACTGCTTCAATGCTCCCTTCTTCTCCGTCTGCGACTTTCGGTCTTTTGACTTTTCCCTCGATGAACCCCAATTTATTTTTGGCATCGAGTCCATTCTTCACGGCATCTGCCCAAATATCATAATTCTCACCGTCGAAAATCGTCTGGGTAAGCATTAGACTGGGACTATCTGATGGGTGTAAAAACAAGGGGGATGACATGGGAATGTGAATTGTTTTCTCACTCGCTTCTCCCTTTTCTTCCTTGTTGGTCATCGTTTATGGAGATGGTGATTGAATGCGTGGTTTTCAGTATCTCTCTGATACCATGATAAACGTAAGATGGGAGAATGAATAATATATTTTCTGGATACAAAAACAGAATAGGGTACAATGATACTTATATAACTAAAACCCTACAACAATCTTCATAATCTTAGCATAAGACGATATTTACCTAAAACAACAAGATGTAAATTGTTGGACCAAGTGTCCTCCACAATAGTGCATTTATATATTAAATCTCATTTGGAATATACGTGGCATGATTAGTATATTTTGATACTCCATGTCAGTTGATTAACGTAAATCGGTAACGCTTGGCTGACTAGAGTTTGACGTTATTGTCGTATGACGGCGGTAATCAACTGATCCTTTTAGGTCACACCTATAGGATGAGACCCAAATAGAATACTAATTATTTGTGTACGATACAGTTTAATTAGAGCATTACATATATTTGATATGTACGTTTAGTTACGAGAGTTATTTATTGGAAATTGAGTTGCGAACTCATTCTACTTAAGTTTATTAGTCAATTATACGATAACTGACTGAATAAATTTTACGTCTTATTTTATTACGATTAAATAAGATTTAATTTAATGATTAATAGTTAATTCATTAAATTAGTTGAGGTTATGCATATATTTTGAGGTAGAGGTAATTAGTTAATTATATTTACAAAGAGTTGTAAAATAAATTAACTGGACATTGTGTGACCCATTATATATTGATATAATGGTTAAATATCACTTAAAAGTTGAGTGTATATTGATTATTAATTTGAGTCATATAATTGTTATATGATCAAATTAACACTTAATTATATAAGATAATTAAGCATATGATTATAAGTATTTGTGGGACAAATATCAAAAATCAAAATGGACCACTTTTCACATGTAGAGGTTGGATCTTTCAAGTGGAGAACAATAGTGTTTATTCTCTACTACTACCACACTTTATCACATGATAATGACTTGTTATGACACCATTATCATTACAATTACTACCAACACTCAAAGTCATTTGCATGTGAATAAAATAAGCAAAATAAGAGCCATATATGGCATATAGTGACCGGCCATAAGGCATATATATTGAACAATTGTTGTTCAATTTTGCACTACTTTAATTCATTTTGCTTATTCTTACTTCTCTTTCTAAACTCAACATCTCTCAAAATCTACATGCAAACTAATATTATATACATATTACTAGAGTAGTAATATACATATTACTAAAATTGAAAATTTGTGTTCAAAAATGGTTTGCACGAAATTTTTTATTTGCATGCATACCTACTGACCTCAATATGGTTGTGGTCAAATTTGGTGGTTTTAGGGATTAATTTGCTATTTATTTTGATTTATGGCCTTTAAATCATGTTAATATGCATATTTTATGTTAAAAGTTAACTAAAAATAGTTTCATGTTGATTCTGGCCATGAAATTTTTATATGATCTCACATGCATGTTGTACATACTTTATGTAAAATTTCGTGACTTTTAATTAAGTTTTGCATGATTTAATGGTTTTTATTTGATAAAACCGTTGAATACAAAGTTATTTGTTCATAAAATTAATTTAAAATTTTTGGGCAAATTTTTCTGGTTTTTGAAGTTCCTGGAAATGTTCCAAAATGTTTAAAATTTTTGGTTTCAAATTTTTATGAGTTTTATATTTTATCTTGGGTTTATTTCATAAATGATATGATTAAACCTCTATATTTAGCAAATACGATCAATTCAAACTAATTAAATATAAAAAAAAACATTAGTGGGGACTAATTTTGAGTTCTAAATCAGTTTAGATAATTAGTTTGAGCTTAAATACGATTTAGGTGTTGATTATTGATTTTTAATGGTTAAAAATCGATAAAATCCATAAAACCGAGCTAGAATGAGCATGATAAGTATCAAGGGCGATTTTGGCATATTTTTCCAGCATTTTATTTATGTTGTTATGGTTAAATGAATGAATGTCATTTATTAATTTTTTAATGCAAGTTGTACCTAGTATGCCCTAGATTATTTCAATCGGTATTACCCGTAATGTAAGGGAATACTGATTCGGTTAGAATTTTATTTGCGATCTCGTATCGCTGTTTGTAATAATTTAATTTCATTTCTAGATCAAATGCATAACAGGAATTTTATTTGTATCTTTTGTAATTAATTATTATGAAGACGAAGATTCCCGAAGTCGGTGTTCCAAAAGACGGTGCCTTTTTGAAGTATGTTCATGAAGATGCAAGGGGCCAAGGAGTTGGTTTCCGATTTTGTAATCTTCTAGTTAATTAGATTAGCTAGGTGGCCATACTAGGATTTATTATTTGCTTGCTTTATATTTTTTTTTCCACTCATGCCAAAATCGCCAACATGCATCTTTATTTCGCGATTGTCAATTTAAAGTTATTCAAAATTCACCGACTTAGTTCGCTTATAGGGAATTAATAATTAAATTGACAAGACCTCTCACATAACTTAAAAAATTGAGATTTAGCCTTACCAATTGAAGCACCTATGAACCCCGTGTTCATTAGGGCTACCACGATCGTGGGTCCCTTTTTACCTCGGGTAAGTAGGGTGATGCGATCACAAGCCAAAATTGGATTGGACTCAACGAGATAAGCGTTATCTTGGGACGAGGAGATGGATTTAGTTGAAATCCGTCAACCAAGAGTTCTAAGGGTAGAATTAGTCAAGTATTGACTTACCATTTCTAGATAAAGGTAGCATACGATGACTATTTTTTGTCTAAAGATGGGTCTTGGAATCACTTATATAATTTCGTGAGGGGTCATTATATGAGTGACTTGTTTAAAATTGTTTTACAAGTAAATTATATATAAGCAATGAATGTTTATTTTTCGTTCATATTTATTCGCGCAATGACAAATATTTATCCTTCTACGAACTTGTAAATCCGTTCAATCGTGGAAAGGAGTTTCCATTATTTTATACGGTAGCATTTTGATTGCAATCTCCGTTTAAACCACTGTAGCTAATGACAAAATGAATTTTTCTTTTGATCCTCATATTCACCATTGCAAATGTCTCTTATGAAGAGTATATGAATAAGTCACACTTAGTCAAAAACGTTTTGATTTTTAGTGACGTCTTCTTATAACAATGGTAAATCAATTTTTGCTCCAAAATATTTGTGTTTTGGTATGTCGTCATTATGCTCCTTATCGAGGCTTACCTCAAAAGAGGCCAAATCATTTGGGACGACTAGGTTAATCGATTTATTTAAAATCGTGAATAACCAAATACCGTAGTCACTTCATGAAAGGTTTATCCTTTTGAAGGTAAAACCATGAATGAAATGAAGAATAGTCTTCACAATAATTCCAATATACTTGTCTAAGTAGAGATTCATGAAAGTGAGTGGGAGCACTAAGAATGATGTTTATATTCTTAATTGTTAAGACGAGGGTCAAGAGTAGGTTGGCACGAGTTTGGCACAAGGCAAGGGAAAAAGGCAAGTCTATTTTTGAATAGTAAAGTCAAAACCCAAGCGAGGTGTCGAACCCAACTTTTGACGATTCTATTTTACAGTGTAGGACACAAGAAAAGAATCTTCCCAAAGTTTTCTAAAGAGTTAGAAATTGGGTGTAATTTTTCACCCCTAATATCTATATGATCGACATTTATTTTGCTAAATGCAATTTTTGGGTATTAGATACCTATTATGGTTTTCATCAATGTATTCAATGCATATAATAAATCGTACGACGACTAACCATGATTAAATGTCGACGTACAAGGGAAATATAACTATTGTAGTTTTATTTCTATCGAGACATATAAAAGTTATATGTGATCAATCTAGTCTTGGATTTAGAGGTATACTTTAATAAACGTTATTATGTACATAACCTCTAAATAAAGAATATAGTATCCACTTTTGTGTACGACACAAGTGTTTCACTTTTGTGAATAGAACAAGCGTTGTATCTATTTATGCCTATACTTGGTCAATAGGTTATCCCATACCAATCAAAGGTAATTATATTCTTGACCTAAACTAGAAATTACTTGTCATATAGATTGTAAAAGGCTCAAAATTGGTGACCCTAATCTAATCTTAATTCTTGATTGTGTAGCACATTAAGAGGCTAGTATTGACAACTATCCCTAAACCATATGATTTTGAATCTTATGGTGCGTGCGAATCTTGTATTCAAGGCAAGATGATTCGTGCCCTTTTTATTTAAAAGGAAATCGAACTAGTGAGTTATTGGCCCTATTACATAAGAATATGCGTGGTCCAATAACAAACACAACCAGAGATGGTTATGACTATTTCACTTTAATTTACCAACGATTTAAGTAGATATTATATTTGATTCTACTTAATGAGGTGCTAAGAGAAATCTTTGAAAAGTTCAAAGAGCTTCAATGAGAAGTAGTTAACCACTAGAACATTAGATCAAGGACTTACGACTATATCGTAACTATAAATATCTAAGTATAGACTTTGATTTTCACCAAAAGTATTGTGAAATAGTTTCACGAGTTAACTTCTCTAACACACATTATGAGATAAGGTGTTGTTGCATAGAGATACAGAACCTTATACGATATGGTTTTGTCTTTGTCAAGTCAAAATGAGCCATTTGACTAACCTTGGGATCTTAATATTTTTGTCTGCTATTTCTTTTCCCACCATATCAAAGCACATTTAAAACAGTCGGATTTTATTTCATATACGATATGGATAGGTAGCGTACCTAATTTATAAGTTATCCGAATGAAACAAGTGCTCAATACTCCTACATTGACCACGAGAACAAAGCGTTTGTGACTCGTGATGCTGTCTTTCAATAAAAATACGATTATTTCTTGATAAGACAGAGTGGGAGAAAATGTTTCAAGAGCCACAAAACTAAGCAAATGGTCCGGGAAAAGTTTCCTCATTGCTTGTTTAGTAGTAGTTTCTTCGGAACCTAAGAGGTCAGGTGGAATTTTATCACTCCTTAATAGTGATGAATTCTAATCCGTGACTTATAAAAGACTGTTTCTAGTCCCAACTTCTTGCTATGGCTTAGAGTCATGTGATTCGTAATGGACTCCATGCATGATGGTCAGGTATATGACCTGGTAAATTTTACTTGAAGAAGTACGACCTATTCAATGTAAATTGATTTTTAATTTGCATGGATGAACATTAAAATGTTTTCAAAGATAAATTGGTAGGCAAAGAGTTTTGCACCAACCTTAATTCTTCGATCCATTCGAATATACTTAGCGATTAAAGCATATCATAATAGTATGACGTCAACTGGAACTCAAGAACCACCTTCTTGAAAACGATTCTAGAAGAGGTAGAATATTTTATATTCACCTCTGTGTTCGTAGATCCTAATTATCCTAAGTTATTTTTGCAAGTTTAAGAGGATGTCTTAAGTAAGAACTAAAGAGTTGGAATTAGTGTGTCAATCATGTTGTAAAATATTTCTCGATATCTCGAGGAATTATGTTTATACATGACGTTTAGTGGGAGTAATGTGGTGTGCATCAGTCTTATATGTGGAGACATATTGATCATTTTAGATGATGAAATATTTTGGAGAAGTATAATACATCTTTTAGATATCTGGATTTATGAAGATAAATCTAAAAGGATATTAGCATTAAGTCAAAATTCTTATATTGATAAGATCTTTGACTAGTTCAAGGAAGTTAAACACATGGTAATTGATTCCTTTTGCTTCCACTGCGGGATCAATTATAAACGCTGTGATGTATACTCAATCCGACATTTTGCATGCTTTGAGTATGACGAATCATTTGCAATCAAATCCAAGTGAGAGTCACTTGCTAGCCATAAAGAACATTCTTAAGTACTTGCGAAGGACTAAAGATATGTTCCATGTGTTTGGAGTTTACAGTGAGTTGTGTGTAAGTGGTTACACAGACTTTAGTTTCCAATCTAACCAAAGTGATTTGAAATCACGAACTGGCTGTGTTTTATAGAAGATTTGTCTGTTGGAAGAGTTCGAAGCAGAAAACACTATTGGAAAGGTTCCAAGTAGGAGTGACATTTTCAAATATAAATGTCATGTATCCGCTGGAAGTGTTCCAGACAGTTTATCATTGCGGATTTCATAACGGAAATAGAGTACATTGCATCATATGATGATGCATATGAAAGTAGCTTGGATTCGACAGTATTGGAGGGACTAAAAGTAGTTCCTATAGTTGTATATCATATCCCATGATACTGGTAAAACAGTGGGAGCTACCTTTAGGCCAAGTGTCCTAAGTCTAGATTCAAACCTAGACACGTACTCAGAATGTTTTATGAAATATGAGATTACGTAGACAAAGAGAAATAACAATCACAAAGATGGGAAAGATGCAAGTATTGCTAATCCATTAGCCATGCCTTTTGCAGGCTGAACATGATAGTCATGTCATTTCAATGGGATTGAAATATGTACCTGAATTGCTAGAGATTATGAGATATGAAATTATTGATAACGTATCAATTTTTCCAAATATTAGATAATCGCATTCATTGTTAGAGTTTCTTTAAAAACTCCTTATTTAGTTTGACTAAATTTTAATACTTTGTTTATCCAAATTGGTTGAAAGAAAAGTTGAACCCAATTCAAGTGAACATGATGAACTTAGTGTTTTGTCCCTAGTCACTCATTTGAGGTGACGTCTCGAAGTGACTAGATTGTAAGTCGATCGATGGTTGGTTCAGCACCATGGGGTCATGGAGATGACTGGTCGTTTACATAGACAGACTGTGGAGACACGTTGTCGGGCAGTGCCCATAATAGAGCCCTTTATCAAAATTGTTGAAGCCTGGTCGTGGCAGGGATTTCTATTTTATTCCTATGAGTCGATTCTGTAGACTGGCGACCATTTACCTGAGTCGGTGTAGTTACCGATTGACTTTGGTTTTTGTCCTAGGTCGTGCCGTGAAAGGAGGCCGATGGACATCTTCTGGGTCATGGTGATCTGCATCATACAGTGTAAGATGGGTCAACAGAAATTGTCCACCCACGTTGGGTATTAACATCTTCGGGCCACTCGAGGAGTAGTAACTGGAAATGCGTGGCCACGCTCGGAAGAGATCTCTGGTAGATTTTTCGGTCAGACAGTTACTCTCCCAGATCGAGAAAACCACTCTATTTATAATTTCAATTGCAAGTGCGACCTGTAAGACACCTTGCAATGAGTGGGAGGATGTGACGCAAAAGAGACAAGAGAATCGGTAACACACAACTTGTCGAGACAAGTGGGAGATATTGTTGGAGTAGGAGTCCTCCGCAATAGTGTTACTACATGCACAACTTGTATCGGACAAGTGGGAGATTGTTGGACCAAGTGTCCTCCACAATCGTGCATTTATATATTAAATCTCATTTGGAATATACGTGGCACGATTAGTATATTTTGATACTCAACGTCAGTTGATTAACGTAAATCGGTAACGCTTGGCTGACTATAGTTTGCCGTTATTGTTGTATGACGGCGGTAATCAACTGACCCCTTTAGGTCACACCTATAGGATGAGACCCAAATAGAATACTAATTATTTGTGTACGATACAGTTTAATTAGAGCATTACATATATTTGATATGTACGTTTAGTTACGAGAGTTATTTATTGGAAATTGAGTTGCGAACTCATTCCACTTAAGTTTATTAGTCAATTATACGATAACTGACTGAATAAATTTTACGTCTTATTTTAATACGATTAAATAAGATTTAATTTATTGATTGATCGTTAATTCATTAAATTAGTTTAGGTTATGCATATATTTTGAGGTAGAGGTAATTAATTAATTATATTTACAAAGAGTTGTAAAATAAATTAACTGGACATTGTGGGACCCATTATATATTGATATAATGGTTAAATATCACTTAAAAGTTGAGTGTATATTGATTATTAATTTGAGTTAAAAAAATTGTTATTTGATCAAATTAACACTTAATTATACAAGATAATTAAGCATATGATTATAAGTATTTGTAGGACAAATATCAAAAATCAAAATGGACCACATTTCACATGTGGAGGCCGGATCTTTCAAGTGGAGAACAATAGTGTTTATTCTCTACTACTACCACACTCCATCACATGATAATGACTTGTTATGACACCATTATCATTACAATTACTACCAACACTCAAAGTCATTTGCATGTGAATAAAAAAAGCAAAATAAGAGCCATATATGGCATATAGTGACCGGCCATAAGGCATATATATTGAACAATTGTTGTTCAATTTTGCACTACTTTAATTCATTATGCTTATTCTTACTTCTCTTTCTAAACTCAACATCTCTCAAAACCTACATGCAAACTAATATTATATACATATTACTAGAGTAGTAATATAAAAATATTAGTAGTATTATTTCTTACTTATTATCTAGTTAATAATAAGTTAAGATTATTTGGGTTGATTCTTGGGTGCAACAAGAAGGAGACCTTCTACTTTGGAGGTTGTTTTATGGAGGATCATCCATTAATTTCATGCTCAAGAACAATAAGAAGAAGTTCTTATTGTGCCCATATTGAACCGAAAATACCCAATGTAAGGATGTTTTCGTCTTATCTTTTCTTTTATGATTTTATATTTGCATGCATGATAATTAGATCTTAAATCATTAAGTTAATGTAATTTAGTGAACTAATTAGAGGAGTCTAATTAGAGGTTTAGGACTTTCATAAATAATACAAGATATTATACGAATAATATCTTGGGATATTATTCTAACAATTACAGACAAAAATACCTTGTCAGTGACTCTTAAGATAACGAACATGCCTGGTCATGAGTTTTATGGGGCCATAAGCAAAATAAGAGTTTGGGGCCCCTTAAAGAAATATAATGCATAATAAAAAGAAATTAAACATTTGATATAACACTCTTAAAAATTTGTTGTTTACACATGGTAGATTGTAATCATAAAAAATGGTTTTTGAGCTGTAAAATCATTGATGATTACATTAACTTCAATGTCTTTCAAATTTACATTTTTAATTGACAAAATTGCAAGACCATTCAATTATTTTGTGGCATTAATGACCATAAATAGGTTTTTGGCTATTGTTTTACAAATCTGTATGTACTTGGCTAATTTTTTTTAAAGTGTTATACAAAAATTAAAGTTCATCCTCGATTGACAAAATGACTTTTGTAGGCAGCTATTCCTTGAAAAAATTGTATGTGTTCGCTATCGTTTTAGAGAACTATTTTTTCAAAAAGAGCTTTTTAAAATAACAAATGTAATTATCAAGTTGCGTCTATTTTTGTAAAGAGTAGAAAATATGAATGAATAAGTATTTCTTTTATTTTATTCAAATGTTTACAACATACAAATTTGTCATTGTTGATTTTATAGATCCTGTACTTGAGAGGGGGAGGTGGTGAATTAAGTACCTTTTAAAACTTTAAACACACAACTCGTAATTTATCAGGTCTGAAGCATCAGCCATGCAAATTAAACAATTCATCGGACTGTTTAAACAATGAAGATTGTGCAGATTCGAACATATCCGTGAATAAATCGAATTACAAGAAAACAAAATAACGATCAAACAAAAATAAGAACACATCGATTTGTAAGTGGTTCGACCTACTCTCTAAAGGTCTACGTTCACTATCTGTTTTATGAATATCTTCCTTATAAATCAACCCGATTAAAAAGAAGACCCTCACGATCAACCCGATCGTGCGACTCGAGTACAACTCCACACCCCAATAAACTCTCTCTCACAAATCTAAAAAATACAATTCTTTGTCTCCTTATATGGTTCTCAAATCAGAACGATGAAGCACAAAATCCTAGGAGATGAATGATCAAGAGCAACTCGAAAAGAATTCAAGTACACGACTCACCAAAGCTTTGAAAAAAGGGTTTTTGAAAATTATAAAATCAAAGCACAATTCTTTTTTGCAAAATAACGTTTTCAGCACAATTTGGTGTAGTGTCTAATTCTGATATGGACTCTCAAATATATAGAAAGAAAGTTTGGAGAGTTTCACATGATAAAAGGAAAGAATATTCTAAAAGATAAAATATTCAATACAATATATATCTTTTGCATATCTTTGAAAATAATCTTCTAGATTAAGTAATACATTCACATAGTTTTTTTACTGAATGAAGATTAATTTGTCACAAAATTTCATCCCACTCAAAAATATTTCAAAAAATCTATTTGAAATCTCATGGCATATTTTGTAAAAGTTTTCAGCGCAACGTTTTTCTCTTTCAATAGCCAGACCCAATTTGGACAGACTGTGAGACTGCTCAAAACAGCCAAATCAAGTTATGCTCAAGATCATCATCTTTACAACATCTAGACACACGACAATTGACTAGAACTAATATTCATTGATCATCAAGATTCATTTCGATTGTTGAATTCCGTGAACAACATATCTAGGCATGCATAAAGCAATGAAACACGGTAAACGATAAGTAGCACGAACTTGTCATCATCAACAAACATGGTTCATTAAATTCCGCCTTTGATGATGGAAATTCCTTAGTGACAAGTTCCCCCTCAACATAGGGTTAGTAAGACAATAATAATCATGACAATAGATAGAAATAGGAAACAAATTAAGATCAGCGTAGTTGAAATGAACTTTTAGTTTTTCAAAACGCTTCGAGGAAAACTTCATAGTCAAATGTCTAAAAGATTAGTAGCTACTAGGTACGAGATCCACCCAGTACGAGATCCACCACTATTTCCCTCTCTTGAAATCATCAAAAAGAGAAAGAGAGTCAAAATTGTCAACACACACCCATTGCCACAGAGACAAGGAAATAGTTACCGACACACAGTCCAAATAGACATCATAATAATTAGTTCAAGACAACCAACGAGAGCACCATATACAAACACATCCACAAAAATAGAATAGGCAAAAGATACTTTAGGCTGATTTGAAGGGTTAGGTCGAGGGAGGGCTAGTTATGAAGGGTAAGGGAGGGTTTTGGTTAATGTGATTCAAATGAGTGAAACATCCAAAACCGTCACTAAACATGTGAATAAAGCATGTGAGACACGATATATTTCATACATGAATCTTTTTTTTATGTCGTTACGTAAGGTTATAACGTAAACAAACCATAAAAACCGTTAAATGTGAAATCATGTGAGAAAGAAGAAGAAAAGGCTACATGGGGTTCTTAGCCGGTCGGTTAGACCGGCGGCGGTCGACCGGCTAATAACCAAAGCCACAATCAATTTTCACAAGACTAGGGGGTCTCCAGCTGGTCGGCCGGCGGCTGGTCGACCGTGTGGGAGCCTACTCCATCCGGGCTCCGATCCACACAAAAGCAACAAGAGAGGGTTCCCAGCCGGTCGATGGCAGCCGGTCCACCGCCTGGGGGCCACGACACATGATTTTCAACAATTTGATTCATGAGGATCTTAGCCGGTTGGCTACACAAACCCAGATAAGAAGACGAACCCATGATTTTCAACAATGTTAGCCTCTCCAAAATTAAAAGTTATACCTTGTTATATACTCGTAAAATGTAAATGTTATGTAAATTTTTTTTAAATATTATTATAGTGTACAAACATTATATTAGTAAGCCTCTTAAATTTCATAATATGGGTAGTCTATTCTAAATATTTAAGAACCCAAATCTATTTCCTAATACGGCCTAGTATAAGAGTTTAATTAATGTGTGAGTACATTCATATTTAATAATATAGGTTGACCCAATTTATAAATGTACTACAACTATACATGTCAAGGCTTGACCCGTTCTTGTAAACCCAGCGTGATTCAACCTAGTTGTTTTAAGTTAAATACCCTTCAGTCTTGACTCAAAACCCGATTGACCCGAATTCGTAATGACTATGTTAATTTAGGGACTAAAATCAAACCCGTTTGTTCAAAAAAAAATATAAGTGCGTTAATATAAGTATGATGATTTATTAATATACCTATATTACTCATATTAAATTTGATTTAATTCTAAAAAAAATATGTTATCCGACTTTTAATATCGTAAATAAAAGATGTTAGTTTTTTTTTAAAAACTATTATATTTCAAATATAATCCGACCCGTCTTTTGATCCATCTTGTAAAACCCGACTCATTTAACGTGCTAATCTCACCAGTCCGTCATTTGTATATGAAAAGGCTTAATAGCCCATAATCTCACTCCTTTAGAAATCTCACCCGCCCCATATAAATTGGGCTACTTCCATTATAAACCCTACTTTATAATATGGAGTAATATAAAAGCATCAATGTATTACTTTTAATCACAAACACGATTTGAATTAAACATTATAATAGCATTTTATACCATTTACTAGATAAAATATATTAAAATATTTATTAAAGTAACTAAACATTTATAAATGTTTCTAGATAAGTACGAGTAGTGAATAATATGCTAAGATATTTTATTTTAATATATTATTTATATAAATTATCAATGTCAAAATTGGTAAAGAAAATGTGTTGCAAAATATCTTGGACTCGTATTCTAACTATGATTCAAATACAAATCACCTTTACAAGTATTCTATATCGTTTCTTCCTACCCCTTTAATGTCTACCGAAACTTGAATGCAACAATAACAAATTGATCTAGTTCATCCGAAGACGGCTCAAAGTGACCCAATGTACAAAAAAAACCCAATTTAAAAAATAACTGTATAACTACACCTGTAAAATCTAAACTGAAAGATCTAGCCGAATTATATGACAAACTTAACAACTTTTGTAAAATACAAATTGTATGGATGAGGTGTTTCAAATACTCATTTATTTATTTAAAATTAGATTAGAAGGTAAGTTATGGTAATATGACTTGCTCCACATTTATAATTAATGAAGGCTTTGTCGCGCACCCTTTAACCAAACAAAATTTATAAAACTCAATAACAAACTAATGAATGTATTAGGGTAAGGAGATCGACTCATAGAGACGGTTAAGTTTGATGTATCAGTCTCAGTTTGGTTTAGTCTAGTTGATCAAAGTAAGTAGTTTGAATATTCTAAAAATAACTAAAACAAGAAATGAAAGATTAAAGAATAAGTAAATGACTAATTAAGGGAGTTAGCTAGGTAGTCGGGTCCAATCACTAGTTTCTAGGGTGATAAATTACGGTGACCGAGGCCACAGTAGAAGGTAAGATAAAGGTCAAGACGGTCTCTCGATCCAACCAAGTCCAACAGACGCTTGACCCATTTTCCTAAGTCAAGTAAATCATCTAAAATAGGGTGTCGACCTAGAAATTTCTCACGAGGGTCGAAATTATATATACTCGGGTCAAGTCGTCACCTTCACCGAGAAATTCACTACTATTCTTAAAAGATTAAATCTAGACCTCTGAAAAATGGTTAAAAGAAGTAACATAATCACCCTATGGTGAAACTAGCTTTAGGACCTTAATCCCCTTCTCCCTTAACCAAGAAACTATTCACTAATCATTATAGAAACTATACTAAATACATTACCGACTAATAACAATGTAATAATCGTCATGATTAAAGCAAAAAAGATTGGAACTTGAACAAATCAAACATGAATCTCATAGAAGATAAAGTACTTGGAGGTACTAACTTAAATAAGAGAAAGAGAGATTCCTACCAACAAAGAGAGATAACTGCATAATTCAAGTAGATCTAGAAATTGTTTACTTAAAGTTTCAATCTTGGACCCAATTAACTAGCTAAATTAATTTAACCTAAACTAACGGAGAGGAAAGAAGAAAGTAATCCTAATTAATTTCTAAAATTCTAGTATAAACTAAGTAAAAGTGAAATTCCCAAAAAATAATCATCATCCGTTTCTTTTTATTACCCAACCAGTAATATGAAAATAATCGACAGACCACCAAAGGGCCAAAGACCCAATAACATGACATGATATGATATGGATCTCATTTTTATGGATTCAAAAGATCTAGAGCGGATATGGATATATAAAATTTTACGTGGATCTAGATATGAATCTTGTTGTTAAGATCCAGACCCTACCCATGGACCCTTATATTTTATTTCTTATTTTATTTTTAATTATATAAGGATAAATAAAGTTTATAATGGTCATGTTTTCTAATTTATTCAACTCTCCTATGTCATTTTTACTTATTTTATGGGTCATTTTGAATTTACAACATAATTTAAATATTCGAGAAATAACAAATTAACTTTTTCCTCATCCAAATAATAATTTACGCGGCAATTTGTTACTTTAGCATGTTAAATGTCAATATAATTTATACTTATAATCTAATTAAACATTCTAATACATTTTACGTAATTTTAATAAAAAAAATTACATTTAAAAGATGAATAATTTAATAAAATATTTTGAAAAATATCGGACCCATGTCTTTGGGACCAAAATCCTACCCAGATCCATGAATCTGGATCTGAAAATTTTAAACCCTATGAATATGGAGCGGATCTGGATCCATCATATATAATATGGATCTGAATCTAGATCCTAAAAGACCCTACCCATTGTCATCCTACAAGAGCACAAAAATCAATTAGAAAATATCATGATCGGACAATGTTACACTCGACAGCAACACTGATTTCTCCCGACGGGTGTCAGCGGCCTTAAATTTTGCCCGGTGGCTTCATATAGAGAATTCCGATTCCGATCCCTTAGCACCAGTCTAGCCCCTGAGGAACATGCTGATGTCGGTCACAGATGTATCATAGCTTCGACGAAATCGACATGGCGAGATGAAGGAGCTTGTCGGAGGAGTAGGTGATTTCAAGCACCCATGGATAGCTCATTGAAAGGAAATAGTGAATTTGGTGGCTTTTGAAGGAAGCATAGTGATATCAATTTGAAGAAACAATGAAACATGGGTTAGGGGTTGAAAATTTAATTTGGGGAATCAACAATTTAAAAATATTTTACTGGCTCCATTTCATTCCCCTTCTTTTGACTCATCTCCACTCCTAACCCGTCTTATCCTTGCTTTCGTCACTTGAGTTTCCTCATCTTGATACATACAAAATGTTAAACAACAAAAATCAGTACCAATTATCGAAATATAACCAATTATTTGTAATCAGAACAATAAAATTGGTAACTAGTAATTAAAGTATTAAATGTAGAAAATAATAAACGAAAATGGAGAAATGTTTTGGGAATTTTCTGTGTTATTCAACGTAAATGGCCAAGGCCATATATACACTCTTCTGATGCTACAAAGTAGAAATAACCTAGCTAATATTCTCAACCAAATCCCCTAATGTAGGAATACAAGTGTGTACATGATAAGCAGGATATTGGCAAATATTCTAATTGTATGAAATCAGGAGAATATTATGCTAACATCCCCCCTCAAGTTGGAGCATGGGGGTTAGCGATGCCCAATAACCGATGAAACTGAGGACGCCCCAGAGCTTTAGTAAGTATATCCGCCAGTTGAGTCGTGGTGTGAACATAAGACGGCACAAGAGTCCCTTTTAAAATCTCATCACGAACAAAATGACAGTCAATTTCAATATGCTTTGTCCGTTCATGGAAAACGGGAGTATTGGAAATATGTATAGCTGCCTGACTATCACAATGAAGTCGGACCGCTTTGGACTGTTCAAAACCCAAACTACGTAGCAAGCCTCTTAACCAAAGAATTTCACAAGTTGCGGAAGCCATGGCACAGTATTCTGATTCAGCCAAAGATCGAGAAACGGTGGCTTGCTTTTTAGTTTTCCACGAGATCGGTGAACCACCAAGAAAAATAAAATACGCAGAGAGTGATCAGCGGGTAAGAGGACAACTATCATAATCAGCATCACAATAGGCCTCAAGCTCCATGGAAGTATCAGCTCGGAGCAAAATACCCTGGCCGGGGTTACTTTTCAAATAACGAACAACCCGAACAACAGCACCCCAATGATCTTGGGAAGGAGCGTGCATAAATTGTGAAAGGATATGAACCGAATAGCTAATCTCAGGACGGGTAAGCGTAAGATAAATAAGCTTGCCGACCAGACGATGATATTTCGTGGGCTCAGAGAACAATGGCTCGACCTTCAAGGCAAGGTCGTGTTTTTCTTCCATTGGAACAAGGGCCGGTTTCGGTCCAAGCAGTCCCGTTTCAGTTAACAGATCAAGAGTGTATTTTCGTTGACAAAGAAAAATACCGCTGGAATTTCGTGCTACTTCGAGTCCCAAAAAATATTTCAGTTTACCCAAGTCTTTCATTCGAAAACATTGACTTAGATAATCTTTAAAATCACTAATAGCAACGGTATCATTTCCAGCAATCACCAAGTCATCGACGTATACAAGAACATTAAGCACAATATCGCCCTTGCGATAAATGAATAACGAATGATCACACGAACTATTAGAAAAACCATACTCACGCAAAGCAGTGGCAAGTTTAGCATACCAACAACGCGGGGATTGACGAAGACCATACAAGGACTTATGCAACCGACATACCTTTCCTTGCAACCCATGACTGAAGCCAAGTGGTAGTCTCATATACACTTCTTCTTCTAAATCGCCGTGAAGGAAAGCATTTTTAACATCCATTTGGTGTAACTCCCAGTTATTTATAGCTGCAACAGTGAGAAAAGTGCGAACCGTAACCATCTTGACGGTAGGGGCAAAAGTTTCATCAAAATCAATTCCCTCTCGTTGATGATTTCCAAAAACTACGAGCCGTGCTTTGTAACGCTCAATCGTCCCATCGGATTTCCGCTTTATTTTATAGACCCACATACAACCGATCACAGTTTTATCAGACGGTAAATCCACCACGGACCAAGTATTATTGGCCTCTAAAGCTTCAATTTCTTCCTCCATTACCGACTTACCCGATTTCTGCTTACAATCGCCGAGATCGCACTGAATTTGATAGATTTTGATGTCATTGGCCACCGAGAAGCGCTGACGAATGTTCTTCCTGAGATAAAACGCATTTTCACGATACGAAATAGACGACCGCAAACGTGGTTCTATTGTATTAAAAATACACGCTACAACAGAATAATTAACGGCCCTCTAATCGTCCCACTCGGCTGGATTGGATGGCTTGTTCTTGAGGGTTCCATCAATGAAACCCCATTTTCTCTTCGCGCCTAACGCGATTCGAAAACCCTTTGCCCATTCTTTGTATTTTGGTCCCGTGAGAACGACGTGAGTAATCTTCGCCCCCGTACCATCCTGACTTGAAAGAGCGTAAATCGGAATCACAACAGGAGGAGTACTCTGTTCTGGTTTATCGTCAACCATAATGAGAGACTAAATTTTTTTTTGAGAAATATCGTAAGAAAGCAACCTGCTCTGATACCATGTAGAAAATAATAAACGAAAATGGAGAAATGTTTTGGGAATTTTCTGTGTTATTCAACGTAAATGGCCAAGGCCATATATACACTTTTCTAATGCTACAAAGTAGGAATAACCTAGCTAATATTCTCAACCAAATCCCCTAATGTAGGAATACAAGTGTGTACATGATAAGCAGGATATTGGCAAATATTTTAATTGCATGAAATCAGGAGAATATTATGCTAACATTAAATGAGGTATTAATTAATTTAAGTATACAAAATCGAGTATAAATAAAGGCATAAATAGGGGAAAACTGATGCTATAATACTAGTTATCAATAATATGGACAAACTAACAAATTCGATTTATCTGAAATACAAACCCAAAATGATCTTACCCTACCTGACCCAAACTCTGTAAAACTGAAATTGACCAACCTTAATCCGATCTGATTGGCTCGTTTGTCATGTCTACTTTTACGTAAGACTATCCCAATAAGCACAGCCCCAATAAAATCATTTAATAAAAACATATAATAATTATTTTATTCTATTAACTCTGTAAAACTGGTATGATTTGTTTGAGAATATTTTTCTATTATTACTTTTAGTTTGGATTGAAGATTTCGACCTGTTACTTTTTAGTCAATTTGTACTCTTCTTAAGTGTATTTTTCTTTTTTAAAAAAAGAAAGAAACTAACTCATCGTCAATATATGGGTATATCATGAATGGTTTACTATATTAACGTAGTTAATTGTCTATTTAATGTATTAATTTGGTTAATTGTGTATTTTATTAATAATTAATAAGTAACGGAAAATAATTAAACTATATTTGTGATCAATTCTCATATTTGTATTTATTAATTTCTAGAGTTTAGTTTTTTTTTTCGATAGAAGTTTGAGTTTATGATTTGTTGTAAGCAATTTACTGAATATTTAGTAGTTATTTAAATTTAAATTCAGAAATATTTATGAGTTTATAGCGTATTTTTGTGTTTTTGTTTAAACATAATAAATTTGTAGATTTCACTATTTCAGTTGTTAATTTTTTTTATTATATATCTCTATTAAGCTATTAATTCATGTCATTATTCAAGTTAATTAACAGGTAGTTCATAATAGTCACATATCTGATTAATTATTCAAAATGATTGTTGTACGAAGTCAAAAATAATTGATTTTGTAAAACTATACTATATATTAAATCTTGAAATCAAGAGACTTTCATGTAAATAGATAAAGTTATACAAATTAATTATACTATATAATTTTTAATCGATAGCGCAGTGTGATAGACCTGATCAAGGGATTTCAATATAAATATTATATAATTTTGGTTGAAGTATAAATTTAGAAAATCCAAAATAAGGTGATTTTCCTTAAAATAAACATGTCTCACTTATGTATTTAATTAGTAGCAAAGAATATACATTAAATTAAAAATTTATAATTATTTAACTTACACATAATATTTTGGAAACTATTAAAAGGTAAATAAATCAAGTTAGGTTTCCAAAATATATAATATTGCATAATTCTTTTAAATTGATTTAACATATATGTAATATATTTTTATATAAATATACGAGCCTCTTAAAATTGCATGTGTACTCAAATTGAATTGCATGTTTAATCACCAACTAATAAAATTATAGTAATCACTCAGTTCAATAGTCAAAGTAACAATATTAGAACCGAGAGTAGTGAAAGTAATAGAACAGCAACAGAAGTAGTGAAATTTTCAATATTAATGTGGCATTAGTGAAAGTATCAATAATTACGGCGGGAGTAGTGAAAGTAACAATAATTACGACGGGAGTAGTGAAAGTAACAGTAGTAATAACGAATGTAATAAAAGAAACAATACAAACAATAAAAAAAGTATATATGAACAATTAGCCGACCAATTGATTAAATTAAAATATTAATAGTGGGAGTATTGAATTGTCTAATAATTTATTTTATCGTAATTTTAAGAGATGTCATAAGAAAATATATTAATGATAAATTTATGAATTATTGTAGATACCTTGTATCTGCACCTTCCGCCAACCACCCAGTGATGATTGGGCCGCATGTTTAGTATGCGAAACGATTTATGTCAGTTCATAATTTTGTCGTCAAGTGATAGCTCAAATACTTGTGTCTACCTCGTGGTCGTCATCTACGTGCCGATATGGTCGTTTGGACAGTCATTAGAGTCATTTTGAAGTCCGGGTAAAAATCCACTTCATTTTCTATAAACCGTCTTTTAAAAACCGTGCCTGAACGCTCGAGAATATCCCGGATATTTTGATATTTCAAAACTTATTTTTCTTGGTAAAGTATATCCGTATTTTATTTAGAAAAGAATTCGAAATCTACCGCAATTCCATAAAGAAACGCGGAAATCGTTCTCAAAGTAGAAAACTGCTTGGTAAATAACGCAGCGGGCGCTGCGCCTGTTCCAAGGGTCGCAGTTCCTGCTGCGACTCTTCCCCGGCTCGTTTTGCCTGTTTCCGGAATATATTCTAGATTTCTTTCTGTGTTCGAGTTATTCCAAAATTCTTCGAATTTTTCTCTATATAAGGAGAGGTTCGTTCTCACTTTCAAGGCACGCGAGTATTCCGCCCCTTGTTATCTCTCTCTTTGCATTCTAGACCTTGATCTAAGCATTTTGACATCTACGTGCTTGATATATCGACCACGTAAGCTCAGATCCTTCCGGGTACCCGTCACGTTCTTGCATAGACCTATCAATTTGACCAACTACAGTTAATCAATTTAACTAATCAATTTTCGGTCCTCTTACGAGGGCACTTTCTTTGCATTCGAGTCGAGCTATCGTTAAAACGCAACTTAGTTAATCTCGTTTCGTCAACATGTAAGTCTGAGGGTGTTTAATCCCGTCTTTTGTATTTCGCCTTATGTAAGATTTATGTCGGATTCATGTTCAAACCTTTTCAACCTTTTTTTATTAGTTTTATTTAAATCAATTTTTTTTATAGTTCGTCTTAGATCCCTAATAATTAATATTAGTGGAGTTTGTCGTCTTTTAGATCAAGTTTGAGTCTTTAGAGTTTAGATTCATCGTCCATATCTAGTCTCTGGATTCGTCTTTAATATATTTAGTATAATTAAAGTATTAAATCACCTCAATTCGACTTGTAGATCATTAATAAATCGTAAATACACAAACGAATACTAACTAATTGTGATTCTGGCTTCACAGCCAGTACAAACTCAAGATCAAACGCACAGAGTGTTGCGCCTCTTCCAGAGGACGCACCACACGCTGCACCTCTTCCAGAGGACGCACCACACGCTGCGCCTGTTCTGGGTTGTATTCTGTCTCTAAACTTCCTGATTCGCTCTGACGTAGTTTAATTGTATAATTAATCGACTACTAAATTAAATCTAATATCGCTGTTAATCCGTTTAGTCTGTCTTTTCTTCAAATATTTCTTTTGACATATTTCCGAAGTAGATCCCGAATTCGTTGTAATCTTTGTAGTATATCTTTTATAAGCTTTATTTAATCATTGTATTGTATGATTTATTTGCCTTTCACATGCTATTAATTCTAAATCCTAATTTTGACCTAATTGATTGCTAAAATACTTGTTCACCGACATAGTCTAAGCTTACATGCTAGGATTAAACTATGGATGTTGCATTGCATGCATATAACTAACTACATATCGAGTACAAAAGTGTTTCCCTAATCATTAGTAGAGACCGTTATCGAGGCTGGCGGGATTAGGTGTAAAGAACTTTCTAATACGTACCCTCACCCCTTACTCCAGATCTCTGTGAACATCTTTGTTCATTAGCATCCACGAGAGTAGTTCTAGACATAGGATGCTAAGGGTAACGAGTTCTTAGTGTTCATGTCATCACTTTGTGTCTTGACATGACATGAAGTATTCGAACGGTTCCAACTTCCCACAAAAGTTGGTGGCGACTCCACAAATGAGTACTTTTACGCTTGTCTCTCGTTTCTCCGTCCATGGTTCCACACGCGCCACAGCCTCGGAAAGGATCGCAAACCCGTGTATCACAGTTTGGCGACTCTGCTGGGGATTATACACTTACGTAGACCCAGGGTGAAACTTGAACAAGGTTAGGGAATAGTATGTATGAGACAATTGTCGGTTTTCATTACTCGATCTTCCTAGGTCGTTTTATTCGGTCTTCTGAGGCCTAACTCAACCCTTTCGACCAATCGTCCTGTCTGGACGGACCAAATTCTTATCTGGGCCTAAGGATGGATAACGATTGACCTCAACCATACCACGGTGTGTACTCATGTTAGCACTAAGGGCTTTCACTACTCGGGCAAATGGACTAGGAATCGGCCTTACTCATATTTGGCGCGGACCTCTCCACAGACCCTGGGTTTGATTGCTTGGTATGGCAACCCACCCTTTAAGCCAAAACCATTTTAAATGCACTCAGCATACCATTTATTTTGCCTGTTTAAATGTGTATAACCTCTACGTGATTACCATTTTTGTAAATAAACCATGACAAAATTTTAAAAATCAAAATCTTTTTTTTACAACTGTAAAACATTTTCATATGTGGCCTAAAATAGCGCGAAATGAGTCGAAACTCTGTCCGAGTGTCTAGTCAAAATCATTTTCTCCACTTCGAGTCAACACTCCTACTACCACACTACGGTTGTCTAGGACAAACATTTCCAAACCACTCATTTTCAGAACTCAATTAAACACAGTGACACACTCCCACTTCACAAGTTGAGTCTTTTCGAGTAAGTGTGCTAGATTGGTCGATCGCGTTTTAATTCGTCGTCGGTCTCTTGCTCAGTTTTCAAGATGCCTGGAACCAATCAAGCAAGTGTTCATCAACCGGAGCCAAATGATAATGATCAAATCCTACCTACGCTCGTTCGTCTCCAAATGAGACAAGACCAAGTCTATGTTCGCCTCAATGCCATTGAGAGTCGAATTGTTGCCGTAGAAACTAGGTTGCCTCCCGCAGACATTCCTGGCCCTAGTGACATGATAACATTCCACTCGTCGTGGGACAACCAGAAGTCGATACCCCACCAGTTCTTACTAAAGCGGAAAAACGACTACAATACTTGAAGGAGCAACTAATATATCTCAAGGGACATGACATCTATAAGGAAAATAGTCGCAAATATGAAGCAGTCAATGCCCAGCTGCCAACCAATTTCAATATGAATGACGTCCCGAAATTCAAGGGGCATGAAAACCCTTTGAATCACATCCGTGCTTTCAAGGATTATATGTCTATCAAAGGCATCAAATCAAAGATGTTCCGAAGTATCTTTCCTTCATCTCTCGACACCATCCCTAAGCAATGGTTTTACTCTCTAGACCAGAAGAAAATTGCAACATGGGATGATGCTGCCATCGAGTTCACCAAGCAATATGCGGATAAGGTATTCGTCGAAGATGATGTTGACGTATCTCATCTAATCCAACCCATTTGTCATCTCACCGGGTTTTATGTCGGGACAGTCTACGTGGATTGCTCCACACATCTCCCTCAAGCTAAGAACGAAGTTCGAATCGGAGATTCCGCTATTAATTGTACTCCATACATTCTTCGAACCAAGAGAGGTTAACGAGGATCGAAACGGTGAAGAAGATGATATCTGTCTCACCAAAGATGCAATCGCGCCACGGGTTCAAGAAGAAACACCCAAATCCAATCACGTCAAAAGAATGAGTGACTCTTTTACTTTCAAGAACAAAGTACCTTCCAAAGAGGCCACCTCGGTCAAGGCACTTGGTGAAGGGTCGACCTCAAAGGCCTCCCTCACCAAGAAGTTCTAAAAGACCGAGGAAGAGAAGTCAAAGGACGAAGAGATGAACCAGTTCCAAAAGGTTAGCTACACGGTAGCCGGATTTCATCAGGAATCCCTCTGAACCCATAACCCTTAGTGGCACAGACGAGTCGTCATCGGCATTAAGGGTTTGGTGCTTGTAAGGACTTGATAGTAGGGTACATATTACCTAGATGTGAGTGAGACGCTACTTTCGTCAGTAGTGCAACAAAGGCATGACATCAATGGTGGTTCGAGTCAGGAGGGATAATGACAAACTTGGAACAAGAAACGAACAAGCTGAAGAACTTCCGCATCATAGACGGAAGACTCTATTGCCTATAAGACTACTCAAGCTAGATTTGATGACTATGAGTCGGAGTCGGAGTCGGAGTGTAGCAAAGTTCCTAGAGAGGGTCTACTCCTGCTGTCACCCCCCCATCCCTTTGTTTCTCCTAGCTTAGCATGTAATACTAACAATAGTTTGGGGAATGTCCCAGATGCTGTTCCTTTACCGCCTCTGACTACTGAACAGATGGCCTCCCTGTTTCAGTTATTTTTAAAATTTAATATGAATAAATCCGATTCTGCTTACTCCTTGTGTTTTTCTGAATGCAATTCTGTTTATGATGACAATGAGGATAATCCTGACCCAGATTCAATAGACTTACCTCCCCATATAATCAAAGAAATACTACAAGAGGGGAAAGGGGCACCAGTCATAGAAAACACTGAACCAATCAACGTAGGGATCGAGCTAGAACCCCGAGAACTTAGAATATGGACAACCCTAAATCCGACTGAGAAGGCAAGTTTCGTAGACCTCCTACAAGAGTTCAAAGACGTTTTCGCTTGGTCTTACAAATGTTGGAGTAAGTATCCTCCACAATAAGCTGACTAGAGTTAGACGTTATTGTCGTATTATGGCGGTGATCAAATGACCCCTTTCGGTTACACCTAAAGGATGATACCCAAATAAAAAACTAATTATTTGTATACGATACAGTTTAATTAGTCCTTTACATATATATTTGATATATGTTTGGTTACGAGGGTTATTTATTGGAAATTGAGTTAGGAACTCATTTCGGTTAAGTTTATTAGTCAATTATACGATAACTGACAGAATAAATTTTACGTCTTATTTTAATACGATTAAATAAGATTTAATTTAGTGATTACTTGTTAATTAATTAAATTAGTTGAGGTTATGCATATATTTTGAGGTAGAGGTGACTAGTTAATTATGTTTACAAAGAGTTGTAAAATAATTAACTGTACAATGTGGGACCCAGTATATATTGATATAATGGTAAAATATCACTTAAAAGTTGAGTTTATATTGATTATTAATTTGATTCATATAATTTTTATATTATCAAATTAACACTTAATTATACAAGATAATTAAGCATATGATTATAAGTATTTGTGGGATATATATCAAAAATCAAAATGGACCACATTACAAGTGGAGGCCGGATTTTTGCTAGTGGAGATCAATGATGATTGTTCTCATCTAATCCTACACCCCACCTTATGATAATGACAATGATCATTATCATTACCTACACCAACACTCAAGTCATTTGAATGTGAATATTATAAGCAAAATAAGAGCCTTGTGAGGCTTAGCTTGACCGGCCATAGTGCTTATAAAAGAGCACTATGGTTGTTCATTTTTTGTCTAATTCATTCTTGCTTGTTTATTAATCTCACTAAAACCTCACATCTTTCTAAAACTCTCATATATACTAATATTTCCTAAGTATAACTAGTCTAGTAATATACAATAATATTAGTAGTATTATTTCTTACTTATTATCTAGTTAATAATAAGTTAAGATTTTTTGGGTGGATTCTTGGGTGCAACAAGAAGGAGACCTTCTACTTTGTAGGTTGTTTTATGGAGGATCATCCACTAACAATATGCTCAAGAACAATAAGAAAAGAGTTTCTTATTGTGCCCTTTTTAGACCGAAAATTTCTCATTGTAAGGAAATTTCTTCTTATCTTTATCTTTATTCTTTTATATTTGCATGCATGATAACTAAATCCTAAATCATTAAGTTAATGTAATTTAATGAACTAATTAGAGGAGTCTAATTAAAAGTCTAGGACTTTCATGTGGTATCTGAGTTCAATTGATACATGCATGTTGATTTTAAGCATTCAAATCGAGTTATACGATAATTTGAGTAAAATCAAAAATTTGTGTTAAAAATGGTTTGCACGAATTTTTTTTGATTTGCATGCATACATACTGACCTCAAAATGGTTTTGGTCAAATTTGGTGATTTTCGGGATTGATTTGCTATTTATTTTGATTTATGGCCTTTAAACCAAGTTAATATGCATATTTTATGTTAAAAGTTAACTAAAAATAGTTGCATGTTGATTATGGTCATGAAATTTTTATATGATCTCACATACATGTTTTACATACGGGTATGCAAAATTTCTTGAGTTTTAATTAAGTTTTGCATGATTATTGATTTTTATGAGATAAAAGTCGATAAAGTGAGATTATTATGTTCATAAAACTGAAACGTCCTTTTCTGGTCTTGAAATTTTTGGTACATTTAATAATCTGATTTATATCATCTTGGTAAATTTTTTAATTTGTTTCACTATTTTACTATATTTATTGGTTTTTATTTGATAAAACTGATAAATACAAAGCTATTTGTTCATAAAATTAATTCGAAATTTTGGGACAAATATTTTTTATTTTTGGAGTTCCTGGAAATGTTCCATAATGTAAAAAATTTTTGATTTCAAATTTTTATGATGTTTATATTTTATTTTGGTTTTATTTCATAAATGTTGTGATTAAACCTCTATATTTAGCAAATACGATCAATTCAATCTAATTAAATACAAACAAAATTAGTGGGGACTATTTTTAAGTTCTAAATCTGTTTAGATAATTATTTTGAGCTTAAGTACGATTTATGTATTGATTATTGATTTTATTGGTTAAAAATCGATAAAATCCATTAAACCGAGCTAGAATGAGCATGATAAGTATTAAGGGCGATTTTGGCATGTTTTTTACAACATTTTATTTATGTTTTATATATTGAATTAATGAATGTCATTTATTTAATTTTTAATGCAAGTTGTACCTAGTATGGCCTAGATTATTTTAATCAGTATCACCCGTAATGTAAGGGAATACCGATTCGGTTGTAATTTTAATTGCGATCTCGTATCGCCGTTTGTAATAATTTAATTTATTTTTTCTAGATCAAATGTATAATAGAAATTTTATTTGTATATTTTTGTAATTAATTATTATGAAGACGGAAATTCCCAAAGTCGGTGTTCCAAAAGACGGTGCCTTTTTGAATCGTTTTCCATGAAGAGGCAAGGGGCCAAGGAGTTGGCTTCCTATTTTGTAATCGCCTAGTTAATTAGATTAGCTAGGTGGCCATACTAGGATTTATTATTTTCTTGCTTTATGTTTTCCGCTAATGCCAAAAACGCCAACATGCATTTTTATTTCTCGATTGTCAATTCAACGTTATTCAAAATTCACCGATTTAGTTCACTTACAGGGATTTAATAACTAAATTGACAAGAGTCACAAGACCCCTCACTTAACTTAAAAAAAAATTGATATTTAGCCTTACCAATTGAAGCACCTATGAACCCAATGTTCATTAGGGCAACCACAACGTGGACCCTTTTTATCTCTGGTAATTAGGGTGATGCAATCACACGCTATATTGGGTTGGAATCAACGGAATAAGCGTTATCCCGGAACTAGGATATGAATTTGGTAGAAATCCGTCGACTGAGAGTTCTAGGGGTAGAATTAGTCAAAATGTTGACATACTGTTTATTACATAAAAGTGGCATAACATGTTCATTTTTTATCTAAAATGCGGGTCTCAGAATCACTTACATAATTTTGTGAGGGGTCACTATATGAGTGACTTGTTAAAATTGTTTTACAAGTGAATTATATATAAGCAATGAATGTTAATTTTTCGTTGATATTTATATTATTCGCGCAATGACAAATATTTTATTCTTCTACAAACTTGTATATCCGTTCAATCGTGGAAAGGAGTTTCCATAAATTTATACGATAGCATTTTTTATTGCGATTTAAATCTCCGTTTAAACCACCATAGCTAAAGACAAAATTAAATTTATCTTTTGATCCCCATATTCACCATTGCAAATGTCTCTTATGAAGAGTGTTTAATCCCGTCTTTTGTATTTCACCTTATGTAAGATTCATGTCGGATTCATGTTCAAACCTTTTCAACCTTTTTCTATTACTTTTATTTAAATCACCTTTTTTATAGTTCATCGTAAATCCCTGATAATCAATATTATTGGGTTTTTGTCGTTTTTTAGATCAAGTTTGAGTCTTTAGAGGTTAGATCCATCTATATCTAGTCTATGGAATCGTCTTTAATATATTTAGTATAATTAATCTATTAAATCACCTCAATTCGACTTGTATATCATTAATAAATCGTAAATACACAAACGAATACTAACTGATTGTGATTCTGGCTTCACAGCCAGAACCCAACTCAAGAACAAACGCACAGAGTGTTGCGCCTCTTCCAGAGGACGCATCACACGCTGCGCCTGTTCTGGGTTGTATTCTGTCTCTAAACTTCATGATTCGCTCCGACGTAGTTTAGTTGTATAATTAATCGACTACTAACTCTAATATCGCTGTTAATCCGTTTAGTTTGTCTTTTCTTCAAATCCTTCTTTTGACATATTTCTGACATAGATTCCGAATACGTTGTAATCTTTGTAATATTTCTTTTACTAAGCTTTATTTAATCATTGTATTGTATGATTTATTTGCCTTTCACACGCAATTAATTCTAAATCCTAATTTCGACCTAATTGATTGCTAAAATACGTGTTCACCGACATAGTCTAAGCTTACATGCATACTAGGATAACTATGGATGTTGCATTGCATGCATATAACTGACTACATATCGAGTACAAAAGTGTTTCCCTAATTATTAGTACAGGCCGCTATCGAGGTGGGCGGGATAAGGTGTTCGATTAAAGAACTTTCTAATACGTACCCTCACCCCTTACTCCAGATCTCTGTGAACATCCGTGTTCATTGACATCCACGAGAGTCATTCTAGACATAGAATGCTAAGGGTAACGAGTTCTTAGTGTTCATGTCATCACTTTGTGTCTTGACATGACATGAAGTATTCGAACGGTTCCAACTTCCCACAAAGGTTGGTGGCGACTCCAGAAATGCGTATTTTTACGCTTGTCCTTCGTTTATCCGTCCATGGTTCCACGCGCGCCACGACCTCGGAATGAATCGCGAACCCGTGTATCACTGTTATACAACTTTAAAGTATATTTAATTAAAATAAATTTTAATGATAAATATAGGTAGACCGGGCGGAGCCGGGCACCAATATTAGTAAATGTTGATAGGAGAACATGGCGTATTGTAGGCCATCTATTTAAAATAAATTATTCAAGTTAATTAATATATACTTCATAATAGACACGTATCTGACTAATTATTCAACTTGATTGTTATACGAACTATTAAAAAATTGACAATTTAAATAAATGATGATAGGAGAACGTAGGGTAGTGTGGGCCATCTACTTTATAAAAATAAAAAAATGAACTTTCACCATATAGCAACTTATCAACTTTGCGGTTGTTTTTTTTAATAAATAAGGATAAGGATTGGGCTCTAATACAGATTATAGCCAACTACGCTTAGGGTAAGGTTGAGAAAACAATCAGATTTATTTCACTATTATATAATAGAAGGTTTGTATGACAAGCCGTATAATCCTATTCAGTTTAGTCTGACATAAAGTGAGAAATACATAAGAGAGAAAAAAAATTCTCAAGGTTGTCTTCTGGGGTGCTAATTATTCGTCCAAGTTATTAATTTCTACATCGAATATACTTCTTATTATCGCTATTATTCCGTTGCACAAAGAGGTCTGTGATTAATTTATTTACTATGTTAATTTGCGCGAAAATGGTAATTAACTATTGCATTTATGTTTTGAATCGGTTTAGTTGACACTTCCAGTTACTATGCGGGGGTTTGAATCTGAAACTATGTAAAACCTCCTCAACATTAGTAAAACTCTCATCCCTTCCGCCCTTTCGACGTAGATATCACACTGTTAGTGAACCACGTAAATCTGTGTGTTTTCGTCTTTCTTGTTCTTTCTTGTTTCGGTTATAACAAACTGGTATTAGAGCCTTCAGGCTCGTGACTATTGCTAACGATGTCGGCTAGGAACGTAAAGATCGATCGCTTTACCGAGAAGAACAATTTTAGTTTGTGGCAGATCAAGATGCGAGCCTTTTTAAAGCAACAAGGGTTGTGGGCCCAGCTCTCAGATAAGAAGACGGACCCAGTCATCGCTGAGATGGCGACACTGGAGAAGAAGGCTTACTCGACGATTATGTTGTCTATTGCTGATGATATCATCACTGGCTGCGGGGAAAGAAACCGCGTCTGGTCTGTGGTTACAATTTGAGAGTCTGTATATGACGAAAGCTTTAACCAATAAGTTGCTTCTGAAGCAACACATTTCAGTCCGATAATGCAGGAAGGTATGCCTCTCCGAGATCATTTAGATTAGTTAAACACAATTTACTAGAACTGCATAATATTAATGTTAAGGTAGACGATGAGAATGCTGCATTAATTCTGTTAGTTTCTTTACCACTTTCATATGAGAATTTCGTTCAGTCTTTTATTGTGGGGAAAGATATTGTATCTCTAGAAGAGGTTAGATCGTCTCTTTATACTAGAGAACTGCGCCCTAAGGCGGCTGCTACGGTTACGGATAACCAGGCTGCAAGATTAGTAGACAGTGGGGGTTATGAACAGGGACATCCGGGGAAGAAAAAGTATAAGAAACCGTCTTATTCTGGTTCTTCTAGTTCGGCTGACACTTCTGGTTCCAAAGGTCCTAAACCTACTTGTATTTGTAACTATTTTAAAGAAAAGGAGCATTGGAAATTTGATTGTTCGAACAAGGCAAAACAGAACAAATCTGGTGTTGTTGTTGTTGTTGCAAATGCAGATTCCGAGGAAGATGATTATGCTCTAGTTACGAATAGGGTTATGTATTACACCGATGTGTGGATTCTAGATTCTGGAGCGTCTTATCATATATGTCCGCGCAGAGAGTGGTTTACAACTTATGAACAGGTCGATGGGGAACGATTTCTATGGCCAAGAGCGCGGTTTGTAGTATAGTTGGAATCGGCTCAGTCAAGATACAGACACATGATGGTTTGTTCTGCACATTGAACTAAGTTAGAGATGTTTCACTGATGACAAAGAATCTGATATCCTTAAGTACGCTGGATAAGGGTTTCGGTTTTCAAGGTGAAGGTGGAGTTCTGAACGTCTGGAAGGGTTCGAATGTGTTTCTGAGGTGTATCAAGCACGGTACTCTATATTATATTCAGGGATCTGTTGTTGTTGCATCCTCATATGTTGAAAAAGAATATTTGACTAAGCTGTGGCATATGAGGCTTGGTCACATGAGTTAAAGGTGGATGCAGACTCTGTCTAAAGAAGATCTTATGTGTGGTCAGAAGGTTAAGGATCTGGATTTTTGTGAGCATTGTGTCTATGGGAAGTTATATCGTAGCAACTTCTCTAAAGCAGTGCATATGACCAAGGGCACACTTGATTACATCCAGTTTGATTGCTTGGGCCCTTCTAATGTGGAGTATTTGGGAGGTCGTAGGTATTTTGTGTCAATTATTGATGATTAATCAAGGATAACTTGAATATTTGATGAAGCACAAAAGTGAAGCTTTAGTCACTTGAAGAGCTGGAAAGCAATAATGGAGAATCAAACCAGGAAGAAGGTGAAGAGGCTGCGAACTAATAATGGTCTGGAGTTTTGATGGTCCAAGTTCGATGAGTTCTGCAAGAAGGAAGAGATTTCTAGACATCATACAGTCCGAGATACACCTCAGCAAAATAGTGTAGCAGAGCGAATGAATCAGACACTTCTGGAGTGGGCGAGGTGCATGATCTCTAATGCTGAACTAACAAATAGATTATGGGGAGAAATAATTAATACTACATGCTATATGATAAATAGGCGACCTTACACGAGTCTGAATCTCAAAACTCCTTTTGAGATGTAGTCTGGTATGCATGCTGATTATTCTATTTTAAGAGCTTTTGGCGGTACTTCTTATTATCATGTAAATGAGGGTAAGTTAGAACTACGAGCTAAAAAAGGAGTATTTGTGGGTTATGAAGATGGTGTCAAGTGATACCGCATCTGGTCTCCATCTGAGGGTAGGGTTATTTTGAGCAAGAATGTCGTTTTTGATGAAATTTATATGATTAGTACTACTGTGAAGTCTGTCATTGTGTCAGATAGTAGTAGTGTTGATAAACATGTAGAGCACGAAATCAGTCTTGATGAGAGTGAACCACAACGGGAAATCAACAACTACATTCTGAATCTGAACCATCTTATTCTTCATTACCAGTTCAAAATTAGCCGAGTTTGGCCCGTAAGCGATATGAGCAAGAAGAAGCTTTCCTTGTCACAGAAAGGCTAATCTAGGTTTGGCATGTCTACAGCTAAATCTATAGATACTCCTAGTGTAGCGAATGCACATCTGTTTTGTGACAACCCTCGATTAATCAGAAAGTTAAGATCTAATCTAAATCTAAAATTAAGCTAACTAATATTAATATAATATTATTAAAATAAAATAGGCCACGATTGCGGGTGTTACATGTTTGTTGCGTTTGCACCCAAGTCAGCTGAAGAGAAGGCATACATGTCTCGGGTTCCTTATGACAATGCAGTGAGAAGTTTGATGTATGCATGATAAGGTCTGTAATAGACCCGATCTAACACCGTCTGTCAGTGTGTTAATCCGTTTTATGGGTGATCCAAAAAAAGAACACTGGTAAGCCGTGAAGAGGATCTTTGGGTACCTTAATGGTACTTCTGATGTTGGTCTCATTTATGTAGGTAATGTATAGTGTTTAGTGTCTCGGTATTCTGACTCAGATTATGCTGGAGATGTGTACAATAGAAGACCTATGACTGGTTATGTTTTCACTCTTTGTGGTTCAGTTGTCAGTTGGAAGGCTACTTTTTTAACACCCCCAAATACCAAAGAGCCTTACAAGACGTCCTTAGTATTTCGGGATGCTACCATCTCGGTTGCCAGAGGTAGTATATATCAAAACTCATAATAAAGCAACAATATTTAATTATATCCAATAGTTTAAACACAAATTACATAATTCCAAACTAGACGGCATACCGTCTAGTCCAACATTCCAAATGCTAACAAAACGATAAAGTAAAGTAAAGTCTAAACTCTAATAGACTCAGTGGAAGCTATGACTCGATAGTGATCTCAATCTCATCCCAGCGCAACTTTACGGATTAATTGCTAATCACCTGCTCACCATTCCTTAATTGATCACAGCAGTTTTGGAAAACATTAACGGGGTCAGTAACAGTATATACCGACCAACGTACAAGATAAGCAATAGAGAAGAGAAACCGCAGGGCTACCGCATCGGTTACCTCAATAGACTCAGGTTACCATCCTTGCTCTACAAAAACCACCAATTGACCCTAGACCGCGGCCATAGGCGCCGAAATTACATCTCAGCGCAGTGAGACAAACCCGGAACATTAATGTGCACATCCCCCTCGTAGCGGAAAAAGTACAAGAGGCGAAATCGGGGTGTGAAACCGTCTCCCGACGGATCACCAGCATAGTAACTATAGTAACAACCCAAACTCCAATCCCGAACTCCATCATCATCATCATAAATCAATCAAATAATCATAAACAATATATCGCATCACATCAATTAGCATAATTGTACTGAGTAGGGAAACCCTACCTTCTCGCAATTCCGCACGCAATCACAAGCAATCAATCAAGAGTCTTCTTCTATGAATCCCTTTCCTAACAATCATATAATTAATCTAAATCAATAACTATTCAAATCCCCATCCCTCAATTCAGATTAAGTTTTCAATTATTCAAACGAAGTCACATAGTAGAATTACTTACCGACGCAATCAACAAGGCAATGAGAGATCTAATGCGGCACGGAATGATTAAGCCTGTTCTTGAGAGGTTTGAGAGTGTTTTTGAGAGAATTAGGTTTTGTATTAATAACGTAACTCAAACAATTATGATTTATTCTTTTCTTAAAACGCTTAATCAAACCGTCTGAATTATCCTCGCAGACCGGTGTACTCGATTGAGTACAACATGTACTCGGTCGAGTACGACTTACTCGGTCGAGTGCTTGCCACACTCGGCCGAGTACCCTAAGAACAGAACATTGTTCAAACAACAGATCAACCTACTGGTCGAATACACTCTACTCGGCCGAGTACACATTCCACTCGGCCGAGTAAAGCTTACTCGGCCGAGTGCCAAGTACTCCAAAATACGGAGTATTACAAATTTGAAGCCTACAATAACGTTCGAAATAGGGAATCTGGTTGAAAGGGTTGATTAATGATCAGGGTCTACATCAAGTCCATCATGAGAGAACTAAACACATTGATGTTGGGTATCATTTCCTAAGGAATGAGAACTAGATTAAGGAGACAAAGTGGCAATTGCTGATAACCCACTTGATATGTTCACCAAACCAGTTTCGCAGAACAAGTTCCAACATTGTTTGGACTTGCTAAATATCCGAAGTATCTGATTGCCTTTTAGAGGGCAATATCTAAGGGGGAAGGGAGAAGAGTTTCTTGGTACATCATGCATCTATGAGGACGCATCTGGTACATCTGTCTGGTTGAGAGAGGATTCAAGTCAAGGTGAAGATTTGTTGAATTTATGCCATGAATCGGTTTAGTTGCCACTTCGAGTGACTATGCGGGAGTTTTGATGACCGGTCAACGGGTTGGGGTATAGGGGTGAAACGCCCTAGGGGGGTTCGGGGGCAACGCTCGCGAAACCTAAACGGTATATGTTAATCTGTTTGGCTAGGATTCTGCTCTGGGCCTATGGTCTGTTCTGGGCCTTTCTAGGTTTTCTGTATTAGGTATTAGAAATTACTCCATCCGTTCACAATTATTTGTCAATTATTCCACTTTTAGCTGTTCGTAATTATTTGTCAATATTACCTAGTTTGAGTTTCATATGAGTTATTTATGGAATAAATGAAATGTGAACGCATTAAACAGTATGTCTTTTTAATTTTTTTCACTTTAGAAAACTGGACAATTAATTGTGAACGGAGGAAGTAGTATATAAACTCTCTAAACCTAACTCTAACAGTTATGCATATCATAATTTCTTAATCTGAATCTGAAACTCTGTAAACACTTCTCAACATTAATAAAATTATCCTCTCTTCTACCCTTTGGACGTAACTAACATACTTTTAGTGAACCACGTAAATCCGTATATTTTCGTCTTTATTGTTCTTCATTTTTTCTTTCTTGTTTTTGTTATAACATTAACCTTCACTACTATCCCACCCATTTTGCTATCCGAACAAGGTGTAAAAGATGGATGAGTAAAGACTTAAGATCAACAAGGTTACAACTAATTTTGATGGCTTGAAAATTTGCAAGGGAATATTAATCTTGTATCTCGATCTTGATTGAGATAATATGAAACAACAAGAATCCTAGTTTTACTTTCAAAAAAAGAACGGGGCTTATTTAAAACATGCTTTCAATATTTGATTTTGTGTGTGGACTGTGATGGCTATGAGAAGCACGTTTGTGGGAGTTCGCTAGTGTGCAGCACTTTAATTATTGCTACAATTCCTGATTGTCGTTTGTTGGTAACAATTCTCAATCACAAATTCATAATCTTTCACGCCTGAATATTTTTTTTTTGAGGGTTTTAAGTTTATAAATTATATTTTAAATTTGTTTATGTCAAAACTCCAAATTAACTGAATTTATATGTTCATTAATATTCAATTGTTTAACTTAATATTTAAGTGAACGAGTTCAAAAACTCTATTCGGATAGTAAAATAAAACTCGTAATCTTTTTTTAAAAAAATTATAACTTAATCATAAAACTGAGAAATTACAAACAAATTGCACTACATGTGATGTTAATCTATGAACTGGAATAATATAGAAGGAAAAAATGAATTGATAAAAAAAATGTCATTGTTATAAATATACGGTGTACAAATTAAGAGGACAAAGAATATATTAATTATTCTATTTAAATTGCTACTTTGGATCAAATATTTATATTAGAAAATCCTAAAATTAGGCATCCTTATCTGATCAAAATGTTTCGAATATTCAATGTTTATATACCCAATAATTATTACTCCTAGATAGGATGCCAATATTTATATTTCTTAATTTACTGTATAATTAAGTATGAATCACAATCAAATTTATCATCTTATCTTGAATGAAATTTGTTTTTGTGTATCTATTCTAGTGATCTTGATATACCTTTTTCAACGATGTCGTCTCACATAAAATGTGTCCAGTTCAAGCAATAAATTTGTTTTATATATATTGAGATCAACCAGTAAAGGATTATTAACCAAGCGTCTGAGGTTCGGCCCTGAGAATGCAGCATTATATTGATAAAGTTCATGAGGGAGAGTTTTACCGCCTTAGTGGCTCTACCCGCTCGAATCTGGAATGAACCGAGAGATATATAGCAAAATTTTAAAAAAAATCCTAATCATAAAGCGAATCCGTCACATATTGTAAAGAACATAAATATAAATTAATAATTAAAGTATGTTTGTCGTAGTTTAAAAGAGTGTTTGTAAATCATAAATACAAATTTACTAAAAAGTAATAATTCAAAAGTTAAAAGTAATTTCATAAAAGTTGAACAACCATCCTTATACTCTTAAAATAAAAGCACCAGTTTTATAACTTTTAAAAACATTTTTAAAATATCAGCTTTAGAAATAAAAAAAAATATTTTAAGCCAAACATGCTCACAATATATGGGCAAATTCTCATTACAGACGGATCAATTCCGTCTCTTGCTGAAAACTGGCCTTTTGTGACTAGTTTAACGCCAAAATGTAACCATGTGACAAACAACCAATTATAGCTTATGCAATATATAGTACTGCTTACATTTGTCGTTAAACTGATCACATTTAGGCTATTTTCATCACATTGGTTATAAAACAATGATCACAATTTACAAGGATACGACACTTCTCAATCAAGTATTACAACATTTACAAGCAACCCTCGAATATAGTTACATACAGAATAGCCATGTGGATATTCTACCTTTCTTTTTCTCCATTTTCTATCTAATACTATATAATATTATATATTATATATTTTCAATTATTTATCTTTTTCTATTCAAGTATTTTTACAACCACCCAATCTATTCATAATTAAATTCAGGCTATTACAAGATAATAAACCTCCATTTCTTTTGATGAAATGAAAAGTATCGTTTCTTACAGAATAGTTATCATTTGCAGTGATTTGAGGACACCACTGAAATCATAAAACAAAAGACAAATAAAAAAGACATGTACATACTCGTATCAAGTCACACCGTCTTACATTTTATTTAGTGTGAGACATTTGATGTAACACCCCGATCAAAGTACAGTTGTTAATATGAGTAGTACTTTTAATCTCTTTAAACACTTTTCACTGAAATCTATCAATGGATCTTTTTAAAGGGTTACTCCACGAACGAAGTATTACACACCCTAAATTTATGAATGCAACGTCCTCGTTGCGCATACCGAGAACCTTCCCAAAAGGTCACCCATTCTAACACTACTCCCAACCAAGCACGCTTAAGGGTGGAGTATTTTTAAACAAAGTCCACTTTGTTGATATAAGTAATCTCTTTAAGCATTATTCATTGAAGCCTATCAATACACCTCTTGCAGGAGTTACTCTACGAATGGAGTATTATATTGGAAAAATTACTCTTGAAAGTAATAAAAAAATGATATGCAGAATAAAAAAATTAATAACTACTTTTCTGATGTTAGAGTTCTCGTATAAACATTAGAGTGAGAACGTCTCTTAGAAGAATTTATACGTGTGTAATATTATTCAGAGTTAATTTTTAAGTATGGAAGGTGGATGATACCAAAGACGAAGCTATTGGAAATATTACCTAAACAAGACGAGTTTCCGTCTTGCTAGACTTTCCTTATTCCTACACTTCCTTATTATGTTTCTTGTATAGTTTAGGAGTACAATTACAATAATAATATTGTATTTCCTTCCTTAGATTAGGTAACATAGGACTTTTGTTGTAGTAGAAATACTCATTGTATCAATGTAATTATTCATATATCACAACATAAAACTTCTCAATATCTTACATGGTATCAGCCTAATTTCGATCCCTACTCGAAAAACACCCTACAACCGACAATGTCGAACTCAACCCTTGCCAACTCCCACGAACCATCCGTGCCTCTCATCCTAGTCAATTTGTCCATTTTTAACAAATTATCATTTCTCACATACTATCCATGGAAAACCCAAGTAGAGTCCATCCTCTTTGGCTATGATCTCGTGAAATTCTTGAATGGCACACACCCTATGCCACCTTCTCGAATCACCACCATACCACCCTCTATGGAGGACCCCAAACCGTCCTCAACTACAACCCCTAACCCGACTTTCCATACATGGTCTCATAAAGATCGTTTGCTCTTTGGAGCCTTGCTTGGCACGCTCCCACCCACCATACCCCCCTTGTTATCTGTGCATCCTCCTCATATGAAGCATGGCAAATCCTTGCTAGAACCTACGCTAACCCGTCTCCTGGCCACATCCTTCAAGTCAAAGACCGTCTTGATTCCCTAACCAAAGGCCCTTAATAACCAATCGCGGAATATATGCACGCCATTAAACGAGACATTGACCAACTCGCTATCATAGGAAAACCCATTGACCTTGACGATATTATCACCAAGATTCTTCGTGGTCTTGATTATGAAACCTACAAACCGGTTATTCAAGCGATCTAAGCTCGGGACGATACTATTACCTTTGAAGCCCTCCATAAAATATTAATTAACTTTGTGCTCTCACTCAAAACCAACACCGTCCCGCAACCCTTCCCAGCCACCGCTCATGCAGCTCAGTATCGTCCCTCCCACCCAGCCAACAAGTGCCAACCCCGCACCACCACAGCTCAACCCTCGTCCTCCTCCTACACGCCCAATCCCTTTAAAGGGAAGGGCCAGTTTTGTCGAACCACGGGTCATGTCATTAGTGCCTGCCCTAAGTTCACCCGTCTTTACCCCGATGTTGTCTTTCCGTCCCAACCTATACCTCTTGTCCCGCTTCTGGTCAGCCTCAAGCTCACTTGGCCAGCCATATTCCCAGCACCCCTTCTCGCTCGTTCCTCCTCGAAAGTGGAGCCACCCATCACCTCAGTAATGACCTTTACACGCTCGCTATTCATGACGACGGTCTTGACTCTTGAAGACTTAATCATTGGTGACGGAACTGGTATTCCATAACTCATGTTGGCTCTTTCACATTATTTACTAACACGACACACTTTATTTTAAAAACGTTTTATGTGCACCAAAAATATCTCGTAACATTCTTTCCGTGTCTCAATTTTTCAAAGACAACAATGCCTTTTTTGTTTTCACATACACTTCGTTTTGTGTTAAGGATATCAAGACGGGTCGTCTTCTTCTTATGGGAAAATGTAATGGTAATGGAACTTATGAATGGTCCCCGGACAAGTTCGAAGTTCAAGCTACTACTCTTGCTCCGAGTCTTTGGCATCACCGTCTTGGTCATCCTTCGGCATCTACTATTAGTTTTAAATTGTCTAAGTTTTATATTTCGTTATCAAATTGTAACTCTTGCGATATTAACAAGAGTCATAAACTTCTTTTTTCCATTAATACAAGAAAGTCTTATGCTCTTCTTGATATTATTTATTCGGATGTTTGGACCTCTCCTGTATATTCGTATGATAACTTCAAGTACTTTGTCCTTGTTTTAGATCATTTTACCAAATATATTTGGATTTATCCACGTAAAAATAAATCGGATACAACTCTTGTTTTTACTCGTTTTCGTGCTTTGGTAGAAAAAACTTTTAATCGTCCAATCCGTCAAATTTTTTCCAACAATGGTGGTGAGTATATCAAACTGTCTCACACTCTTGCTGACAATGGTATTTCTCATCTCACATCTCCACCACACACTCGCGAACACAATGGTTATGCCGAACGTCGTCACCGTCATATCGTTGAGACCGGACTTGCTTTATTGAGTCATGCGTGTCTCCCCACTACCTTTTGGCCGCTTGCCTTTAACACGGCTACCTACCTTATAAATCTTCTTCTTACCCCAGGCCTAAAAAATCAATCTCCCTACCTTAAACGTTTTCGCCAAAACCCGAAATACAATAAACTCCGAAGCTTTGGATGTCGATGCTACCCATGGCTTCGCCCCTATACTTCCACAAACTAAAATACCGCTCCACCCCATGTATCTTTGTTGGTTATTTACCGACTCATAGTGATTAGTATTGCCTCGACCACGTCACATCCAAAGTATATACCTCTCAGCATTTCAAATTCATTGAACATGACTTCTCTTACTCATCCCTTGCCTCGACCCCCTGCCCCCGTGCTCCATGACCCCAGCCACTTGGTCCCACTCTATTGTCCTCACCTCTTCTACCTCTTCCAACCCCCATGTCCAGCCTCCCCCACCTCCCTCGCCTATCCAGCCTTCCCCACCTTCCCCACCTCCCTCGCCTGAACAGCCCTCATCCCCTGTTTCCCCTGTTTCCACTGTCACCATGTCCCCAGCCACCCCATCTCCTCCCAGCCTCCCCCACCAACCCGTACTGTTATTACTCGTTTGTCTAATAATATCCGCTGCCCTAATCCCAAATATGCCAAATCCGCTGCCCTTTCACCCTCCTCACTGTTACCTACAACGGTTAAACAAGCACTTGTTTATCCACTTTGGCGCGCCACCATGGTTTATGAATTCGATGCTCTCACTCGTAATCAAACTTGGTCTCTTGTTCCTCCTGATCCTTCTTACAATGTTGTTGGTTGCAAATGGGTTTTTCGAGTAAAATACAAAGCCGATAATACTATTGAGAAGTACAAAGCTCGTCTCGTTGCCAAGGGTTTTCACCAATGCCCTGGTGTCAACAACGAATTTCTTCAAGGTGACTTACACGATACGGTCTTTATGACTCAACCACCGTGTTTTATTGATACTTTGAACCCGTCTCATGTGTGCCGTCTGTCCAAAGCCATTTATGGATTAAAGCAAGCCCCTCGGGCTTGGTTTTCTACTTTAAAGAATTTTCTTTTGTCGTTTGGTTTTGTTGCGTCCGTTGCAGACCCGTCTCTGTTTTTATATACTCGCTCGCCTTCTTCCCTTTACTTACTAGTTTATGTTGATGATATTATCATTAGTGGTCCTCAACCGTCGTTTGTGTCGTCCTTCATTGCTACCCTTGCTGGGAAATTCTCCCTCAAGGACCTTGGTCCGTTGTCCTATTTTTTGGGTGTTGAAGTTACACCTAATTCTCATGGTCTTCGACTCACACAAACCAGATACGTCCATGATTTGCTTGAAAATTTTAATATGCTTGATTCTAAACCCGCCACCACTCCAATGGTGGCAGACTCCACTCTTACGAAAAATGGGTGCGCATTGCATTCTAGTCCGACTGATTATCGTGCCGCTATTGGTAGTCTTCAATATCTCTCGATGACTCGGCCGAATATATCGTTTTGTGTCAATCGGCTTGCTCAGTTTATGCAAGCACCCACCGAGTATCATTGGCAAGCCTTGAAGCGTCTCTTACGGTTTCTTCATGGAACTATTAATATTGGGTTACAACTATTTCGTAATACACCGATTACTCTTCATGCTTACTGTGATGCAGATTGGGCCGGTGACAAAGACTCATATGTTTCAACCACTGGTCACATTACTTATCTTGGTCGTAATCCAATTTCTTGGGTGTCACGTAAACAACGCGCCATTGCTCGTTCCTCCACCGAAGCAGAGTTTCGTGTCGTTGCTGACATGACAGCTGAACTCAATTGGCTCTCGTCGTTACTTGGTGAACTTGGTCTTGATTGCTCTTCTTCGCCTACAATCTTTTGTGATAACTTGGGTGCTACTTATTATTCCACGAATCCTATTTATCTTTCCCGAATGAAACAATTGGCTCTTGCATTTCATTTTGTGCGTGAGCAGGTTCAAGCTGCAAGGTTACGAGTTTCTCACATTTCCGGGGATGATCAACTTGCTGATCTTCTTATTAAATTGTTGCCTATGCCACGTTTTCTTCAATTGTGCTCCAAGATTGGTCTTGCTACAGGACCGTCCATCTTGCAGGGGCGTATTGGAAATATTACTTAAGACAAGACGAGTTTCCTTCTTGCTAGACTTTCCTTATTCATACACTTCATTATTATGTTTCTTGTATAGTTTAGGAATACAATTACAATTATAATATTGTATTTCCTTCCTTAGATTAGGAAACATAAGGCTCTTGTTATAATATAAATACTCATTGTATCAATGTAATTATTCATTTATCAAAACATAAAACTTCTCAATATCTTACAGAAGCAACGTTCAAATTATGATCTGGTTCAAAAATCAATATTTACATTTCTAAACGTAGTTTTTCTTATTTTAAAAAACTTATCATGTGAACGTTTTACTCAAAAAATTCATCTATGCTTTGTCATGGTCAGCATGTAGGTAGCTTCATCTAAATATGGTAAACCGGTCACTTGTGTCAGGTTTGGCTCAGTTTAATTTGGATCAGGTCAATTTGGGTTAGTCAATTTGTCAGGCTAGTTCAGTTCGGGTCGACTCCTTTTGGATTTCAGGTCTGTTATGGGTTTGTTGGTTGGGTCATTTTCGGGTTAACGGGGGTCAGGTCATTTCAAGCCGCGTGCCGGGTCATTTTCAGGTCAATAGGTATTTCAGGTAGAGTTAGTTCGGGTCGACATAATTTGAGTCGACTTATAAGAGATCCTTATTTTGCCATGTGTCTTAATATAATGTTCAAGATAGTGTCCTCAAATTAATGTAATAATATTAAGTGTAACTTCAAATTAGTTTGTTCGGATCCCTTCGGATCATTTAAATCGGGTCTCTCTCGGGTCGAGTGGTTTCGCGGCGGGTAGTTTCGGGTCAAGTGGTTTTGGGTTGGATTGTTTCGGCTCGGTTCAGGTCAGATCGGGTCTAGTGGATCTCAGGTCAAGTTCGAGTCGGATCGGGTTAATTAATTCGAGTTTCGGGTTATATACGGGTTTTGCAAATCAGGTTAGTTTCGGGTCTCGGGTCAGCCTATTGAACTTGGGTAACTAGGGGCGGGTTGCTTTTGCCTGGTCTAGCTTCATCCCTCTACTAAGGCATGTTCTCTTAGCATAATTTCAGCTCATTTCAGCTCGGCTCATTCCATCGCACAAAACATTCAACCCATATAATTAATTGATGAAAGTAAAAGAACGTGTATGTTTAAGGTAACATATATACATTGAGATGAGTATAAGAGAAAATAATAGAATAAATCTCCTAGAGTTTTTTTTTTCTTAAAGTTAGATAACATACTTGAGAGATGACATTTGAATGCTACAAAAATAGTTGGAATTTTTTTCTCGTAGTGTTTTAGTTTTACGTGAGAGAGACAGTGGGTGTGTATTAGATAAATATACTATCTAGTTTGTAAATAACATCTTGTATAATTTTTAATTTGTATATGGGCTAAGTTTTAGGCAATAGACTAAATAAGTTAGGCAAACTTTGTTACTGAAAACTTTGGTAGTTAAGTTTTAGTATCATGTTTGAGGAACAACGTATAATACACACAAAACTTTCCTATTCATAATGTTTTGGTTTGGGTCATATAATGTGACAACCCTCGCGAATGCGGAAATAAAACATAACAAGCATGTGATTTATATAGTGGAAAATACGGTGTTTTTAAAACTTTTTACATGCAAATAGAAAGGTACGAGGAATGTCAATAATTACAAACCAATGTATAAAATACTACAAGAGACGTAGTCTCTCTGATATAGTGTCATTTCACCCTACATTTTCACCCATTTTTGTCTCGTTTTGCTTGCCTTTAACGCTCCCTAGGAGCGTTTCTACGTGTTTTACCATCTTCTAGCATATTTCTCGCTTTTATCGTGTTTTTTAGGTAACCCGTCAATTGAGGCGATTTCTACCTAGTTTTGATCAACAAAGAAGAAGATGAATCATTCGGAGGACCCACGGCATACCTTGGGGGCCCCACATACCCTTGGGGGCCCTACTCGATGCGCCAAAGCCCTCCCGAGTCAAGGCAAGCGAAACCGAGAAGGAAGCAACAAAGTCAAGCGAAGGAAGATGGGAAATGAGCATCTCACGGGCGTGAAAGGCATTTCACGGTCGTGAGATGCCTTTCCAAGAAGTTGGATTGTCGTGCATTTGAGCTCACGATCGTGAAATGCACATTTCACGGTCGTGAAAGCTCAGTCACGGTCGTGAAATGCATTTCGCGGTCGTGACTTGTTCGTGAAAGTTAGCCTTGTTCTGCCAATTCCCTCACGACCGTGACTTGCAGTTTCACGGTCGTGAGACGTGTTTCAAGACCGTGAAACCCATTTCACGGTCGTGACTTTGCCAGTCCATGAAGCTTCTCGAGGCCCATCTTTCCTTCATTTTGTAAACCTATAAATAGACCCTCTCATGTAATTAAAGGGCACGAAACCCTAGATCTAAAACCCTCGTAGAATTAGTGTTTAACCTTGTATTAATCTTCTATAATTAAGCAAATTAGTCGGTTAATTAGTGATTTCGACTTGGTTTAGTGTATGAACTTGGGTTATATTCAAAGATTTGTGACAAAATCTTGGTATTTATATCAAAGTTCTCATCTTTCTCCAAGTTGGTATAATTTCTCTACTTAATCTTGCCTTTAATTAAGTTTTCATATCAATTATTGTTATCTACTTATTGTTAATTAGAAAATGTTTAATGTTGTTGTTGATTTCTTTTTGCAATCTTTAGTAAATGTTGAATTTCCCTTGAGTATGATTGAGTAGTGATTAATCTAGGATTAGTGGGGGATAATGGGTTTTTGATGAGGGTTATCTTTGTTTGTTGGGTTGATTTGTTGATTAATTGTCTTTCTTCCAACTTTTGCATACCATATGTTTGATGAAATGCTTGCTTGACAAACTTGCATGATTCATGTTTTTCATACATTTCCGTAAGATCGATAGCCTCGGAATATGTTAGGATTTGCATATAGTTGGTATATCGACCGTGTGTACGCGAGAGCTAGCTTGGTTCGGTATATGGGAGGGATTGTAAGAACGAGAGTCTCAATCCACCGCGCCCAAGTTTGACTACCCATTAACAACGAACCCGACTCACTAGAACCCAAATTACCCATTTGAACCCACCAATCCTAGACCTTCCTTTTATTGATTCTTATTTGATTATCTTTCTCGTCTTAGACTCCTTTCGTCGTTTTTAATTGTTTTTAATTGTCGTTATCTTAGTTTAGTCAACAAACCCAAAACCCATAACTTCTTTGTGACTTGCAAGAGACTCTAGCCAACTTTTAGATCACTTCTAAGCAACAACCGTCCCTGAGATCGACATTCTTACTACCACTATTTTACTACATCAAAATGGCGCCGTTGCCGGGGACGGTGTATGTTTAATTTGATTGTTTTTAGTTTGCTTTAGTTTTTTGCCTCTTGTCTTGAGAAACCTAGTTTCTCGAGGCATTCTCACCGTTTCCATTTAGTTTTCTTGTATGCCCAGGCGAGCTCCCCCAAAGGATCAACCTCCAATCGATCCCGAGATCGAAAGGACCTTTAGGCGACTTCGCAAAGTCTTCAAAACCGCAAAGAGAAGCTCTTCTTCGAATCCGATTACTACAACGGAGGAGCCTCTACCTTCGATTGAAGAAAGGGAATTCCTAGGGGAAAGTAACGAGGTAGAAATTGAGCATCCACGGGTAGAGAATTGGGAGGATTTTGTGCCGATCGCGGAATTTGTGAATCCTTTTGGAATCCCACCAACCATCCCACAAGACATCCAACCACCCACTCTCCTAAGATTGCCTAAATTCTCATCTCACTCAATTCGCACGGAAGATACTCTTCCAAACACCACCCCCGTACCACAAAATCTAACCGGAAATTTCATTGCTAAAACCGCTTTTATCCAATTGGTGGAGAGAAACCAATTTGGAGGTATGCCAAGTGAAGACCCTCATCTACACATGGAGACTTTTTGTGATTATTGTGATGCCGTTTCTCAAACGGGAGTGACTCAAGACCAAATCCGATGGGTCTTGTTTCCTTTCTCTCTTATTGGAGCGGCAAAACGATGGTTGAAGAGTCTTGACAAGGTTGCTCTAGGTATTGACTCATGGAAGAAGCTAGCTCTAGCTTTTTATCAAAAGTTCTATCCACCGGAAAAGACAAATATGTTGAGAGCTAAGATAACCGGGTTCAAGCAAAGGGATGAAGAGTCACTCTATTAAGCTTGGGACCGATTCAAGGAGATCATTCGTTCTTGCCCTCACCATGGTTTGAGTGAGTGGTTCTTGGTACAACAATTTTGGAATGGACTTTATGAAGATGCTAGAGGAATTTTTAACATGGGATCAAATGGAAGAGTCACGGAAGTAGATGATGCTCAAACTTGGGCAACAATAGAGGAGATGGCGGCCCATAACTCACAATTTAGAAGGTCAAGTCAAACTCCTAGGGGAAAGCATGAGGTGAGCTCCGTCACCCAAATGGGAGCCGACTTTTGAGCTCAACTTAGATCTTATATGGAAGCAATGAACCTCAAAATGCACCAACAAACGGCTCTATTCCAACAAGCTCAAAGCTCATTATCTCAACCACCTATGCAACAAGTAAATGCCATGGTGATGGCACCAAGCTTACCTCGAGGGGTTTGTGAATGTTGTGGAACATTTGGTCATGATCCTCAAGAATGTAGAGGATCCGTGGAACAAGTGAATGCCTTTCAATCTTATAGGCAAGGAACCCCCTACTCCAACTTCTACAATGAGAACACAAAGAATCACCCAAATATCTCATACAAAAGCCAAAATGTTCAAAACCCCTAACCACAACCATATGTTTCCCAACCCATGAGAAACAATCAACAAAACTTTCAAAGACAACAATACAATCAAAACCAACCTTCCTACAATCAACCACAATACAACCAAAATCAATACAACCCACCACCACAAAATCAACCTCCCATGCAACCACAAGTTGGGGATCCAAACTTGGACATTCACAAAGCGATTCTCCAATTGCAAAAAGATAACCAAGCCAAAGATATTATCATCAATAACATCCTTGCCCACAATAAAATGCTTGAAACTCAAGTGACCCAAATAGCCTCGGGGAGTTCCTCTAGGGGAAAAGGTCAATTACCTCCTCAAGGTAACCCACCTAGAAATGAAACCGCCAATGCCATACATTTGAGGTGTGGAAAAAGTTATGAGGGACCAAAGATGCCAATTGAAGATGATAATGGTGAGGGAGACAAAGTGGAAGATGATGGGCCAATTGAAAATGAGGTTGTTGAATTGGATGATAAGGAGGAAGAGTGCTCTTCAAGTGAGCAAGTTGTTGTCGAAAAGAATGATGATGTGATAACAACGAACAAGAAGGTCGAGGAGCCTATTGTGATAAGGCTACCTTTTCCTTCTAGACAAGCCAAAACAAAACTTGACAAGCAACTAGGCAAGTTCATGGAAATTGTCAAGAACTTGGAGGTCTCCATTCCTTTCACCGACCTCATCACTCAAATCCCCGCCTATGCAAAATTTATGAAGGACATCCTTACAAGGAAGAAGTCATTGAGTGGAGTTGAAACCGTGGCATTCACCGGTGAATGTAGTGCATTTCTACAAAACCCAACCCCTCCAAAATTGAAGGATCCGGGTAGTTTCTCCATCCCATGCACCATAGGCAACATAACCATTGATAAGGCCTTGTGTGATTTGAGTGTGATGCCATACTCCATATGTGAAAAACTTGGCATGGGGGAACTTAAATGCACAAACATCACACTCCAAATGGCGGACCGATCTACAATGCAACCTTTGGGTGTGTTGGAGGATGTCCCGGTTCGAATTGGGAAGTTTTTCATTCCGGTGGACTTCATAGTCCTTGATATGGCGGAGGATTCTCAAATCCCCATTATCCTCGGGAGGCCATTCTTGCACACCCCCGGAGTGGTGATTGATGTGAAACACGGGAGGCTAACACTTGAGGTGGGAGATGAGAAAATTACATTCAACTTGCAAAATGCCATGAAAGCTCCCAATCTTGGAGAAGCATGTTATTTCATTGACATCATTGATGCCTTTGTTGAAGAAGTTACACCTAGCTTCTTTACGAGGGACCCTTTGGAGGCTATCTTGACTTTGGAGCCAAGGGATATCATGGAGGAGCTACATGGGTTTGAGTTCGACTTACTTGAAGCAAATTTGGAAGGAGAAGAGCTTGATGAACAACAACTCTTAAGACTTGAGTCTATCATCCAAACCTCTTGTGTGGTAGATATTGCGGTAGAGGTACAAGCTCCTTCTCTTAAACCCCTTCCTTCTAACTTAGTATATGCTTATCTTGATGAGTCGAAGTGTAAACCCGTGATTGTAAATGCTAACCTTGATGATGATCAATTGAATGCATTGTTGTGTGTGTTGAGAAAACATGAGAAAGCTATTGGTTATAGCTTGGATGATTTGAAGGGGGTTAGCCCCGAATTGTGTATGCATAGAATTCATATGCAAGACAACCATGAGCCAAGAAGGCAACCCCAAAGAAGACTAAACGCCACCTTGCAAGACGTAGTCAAAGGCGAAGTCATGAAGCTACTAGATGCCGGGATCATCTACCCAATCTCTTACTCCGATTGGGTTAGCCCCGTGCAAGTGGTGCCAAAGAAAGGTGGCACCACGGTAGTGAAGAATGATAAAGATGAACTAGTGCCTACTAGGGTAGTGACGGGATGGAGAATGTGCATAGACTATAGGAGGTTGAATGCCTTAACAAGAAAAGATCATTTTCCCCTTCCCTTCATTGATCAACTCTTAGAAAGACTTGCCTCGAACAAGTATTTTTGCTATTTAGATGGATACTCGGGATTTTTCCAAATCCCAATTGACCCGATTGACCAATCTAAGACCACATTCACATGCCCTTATGGCACTTTTGCCTATAGGAGAATGCCTTTCGGTCTTTGCAATGCCCCGGCTACATTTCAACGATGCATGATGAGTATTTTTTCCGATTACATTGAATCTATCATGGAAGTTTTTATGGATGATTTTAGTGTATATGGGAAAGATTTTGATTTGTGCTTGCATAATTTTTATCTTGGTGTTGCAAAAATGTGAAGAAGTTAGTCTTGTTTTGAATTGGGAGAAGTGCCACTTCATGGTAAATGAAGGGGTAGTTCTTGGTCATCTCATTTCGGAAAAGGGTATCCAAGTTGATAGAGCTAAGGTGGAAGTGATTGAGCAATTACCTCCACCTTCAAATATCAAGGGGGTGAGAAGCTTCCTTGGTCATGCCGGCTTTTATCGCCGGTTCATCAAGGACTTCTCCAAAATTGCTAAACCACTTACACAACTTCTCCTCAAGGATACCACTTTCCATTTTACTAATGAGTGTGTTGAGGCATTTGCTAGGATAAAGGGAGCTCTTATTTTGGCTCCGGTCATGCAATCCCCGGATTGGGATTTGCCATTTGAGGTGATGTGCGACGCAAGCGATTATGCCGTTGGCGCGGTTCCTGGCCAACGGAAGGACAAAGCTTTGCATGTCATCTACTATTCTAGCAAAACCCTTGATGAAGCACAAGTTAACTATGCAACGACGGAAAAAGAACTTCTTGCTATTGTTTATGCTCTTGACAAGTTCCGTTCGTATTTGATTGGCTCCAAGGTCATTGTCTATACGGATCATGCCGCACTTAAGTATTTGCTTTTCAAGAAAGAAGCTAAGCCCCGCCTCATTAGATGGATCCTACTCTTACAAGAATTCGATTTGGAGATAAGAGATAAGAAGGGTGCGGAAAATACGGTGGCGGACCACTTGTCCCGACTATGCTATGATGGAAGTAAAGATGACTTGCCTATCAATGATTCATTCCCGGATGATTTTCTCTTTGCAATTAATGAAACAATCCAAAATCAAGCACCTTGGTTTGCGGACTTTGCCAACTATATTTTGGGTGGTGTTCTTCCACCGGAAATCAACCACAATCAAAAGAAGAGGTTTTTATTTGAAGCTAAGAGATACTTTTGGGATGATCCTTTGTTGTTCAAGGAGTGCGGTGATGGGATGTATAGAAGATGTGTTCCACAATGGGAGTATGAAGAAATCATGAAAGGATGCCACTCCTCTCCTTATGGAGGGCATCATGGGGCAAGCAAGACCGTTGCTAAAATACTGCAATCCAGGTTCTTTTGGCCCTCTATGTTCCATGATGTGAAGCAATTTGTCCAATGTTGCGATGCTTGTCAACGCACCGGCAACATTTCTTGGAGGAATGAGATGCCCCAAAGGGGGATTCTTGAGGTGGAAGTGTTTGATCTGTGGGGAATAGACTATCAAGGCCCCTTTATTTCTTCAAAAGGGAATAGGTACATTCTAGTGGCCGTAGACTACGTGTCCAAATGGGCTGAGGCGGTGGCTTCCCCTACCAACGATGCCAAAGTTGTCATCAATTTCCTAAAGAAGATCATTTTCCCCCGGTTTGGAGTGCCTAGAGCTCTAATAAGTGATGGAGGAAAGCACTTTCATGAAAAACGACTTGACTCACTACTTCATAAATATGGTGTTCATCATCGTACCGGTTTGGGGTATCATCCCCAAACAAGCGGGCAAGTCGAAATCTCCAACAAAGAAATCAAATCTATCCTTGAAAAAGTGGTCTCAAAGCACCGTAAAGATTGGAGTTCAAAGCTCGACGACACATTATGGGCATATAGGACGGCATTCAAAACTCCTATTGGAATGTCGCCTTATAAGTTAGTGTATAGCAAGTCTTGCCATTTTCCCATAGAGTTCGAATACAAGGCATATTGGGCGATCAAAGAACTAAATCTTGATGCAAAACTGAGCGGTGACAAGAGATTACTCCAATTACAAGAGCTTGAGGAGTTCCGCCTCAAATCTTATGAAAATGCCCAATCTTACAAGGAGAAGACCAAACTCATTCACGACAAGAAGATCCTCAAAAGGGATCTCCAATATGGAGACAAGGTTCTTCTTTTCAACTCAAGGTACAAGCTATTTCCCGGGAAGCTCAAATCCCGGTGGTCGGGACCATTCTTGATCACCGAGGTAGGGAAATATGGGGACTTCGAGTTGGCAAGCAAAGATGGCCAAAGATTCAAAGTGAATGGGCAACGAATCAAGCTCTACAAGGAAGGTTCTCTCATCGGGGTAGTCGAGGCTTTGTACCTCAAGCCGACTACCCTTCATTAATTCTTGAACAAGAACGGGTTTTGTGAAGTCCCCAAAGAATCACAAATTTGTATATAATTCTAACTTATCTTAATAATGCTTGATAGATATTAGTTTGCATGGAAATTGGTTAAATTAACGATAATGAGGTCGAATTTTTGTTTGGCCAATTGAATCAATAATTAAATCAATTTCCCATTACTTAGTTAATTGTGTAAATTTTTAGTGCAATTTTTATCAATGAGAGTGTGAGGGAGGGATTTAATGTGTTGTGAATTGTTTTTGTAAGTTGAAATGAAGGAAATATGGAAGAACGATAATGGAGAAGTGAGAAATCGAGCAAAGAGAAGATTTTGGAGCAAAAAGTCGAAAAAAGACGAGTCACGGTCGTGAGAAAGGCTTCACGTCCGTGAAAATTGAAGCAAAGCAATGGAATTCACGAAAAACCCATTTCACGACCGTGAAACCCATATCACGGTCGTGAAACAAGTTTCACTGTCGTGAAGTTCATCTCACGGTCGTGAAACTGTGAAAAAGAAGGCAGTAACTTTGCTTAAACAAGTCACGGTCGTGACTTAAAGCTTCACGGTCGTGAAACTCAAGTCACGATCGTGACTTCCGTTTCACGCTCGTGAAACTCTTTGAACCGTGATTCACTACTACAAAAACAGGCTATGACAACGGTTAAAAACCGTTGTAATATTAAAAAGCGGACGTTGTTAAAGCCTCCGTTGTTAAAGGTTTTAACAACGGTTCCGATTTAATGTAAATACCGTTGTGAATAGTTTTAACAACGGTAAAAAGTCGTTGTTATTACTAGATAACTGTTGTTAAAACGTGTGAATAATTATGGTGGGAAAGATACGAGAACGGTTCTATTAAATTAAACCGTTGTTAAAGGTATGATTAATTTTGGTGGGAAATATTATAACAACGCTTTAATTTTTCAAACCCGTTGTGAATATTGTTAATTACAACGGAGTATAATAAAGAAGCCGTTGTGGAAAGTTTTAATAACAACAGGTATTCTAGAATACACCGTTGTTAAAGGTATGATAAGTTTTGGTGGGAAATATGTTACAACGCTTTTAATGAATTTTGAAAAACCGTTATTATTTTTATTATTGTTTTTGAAAAAATTGTAATTTGTTCCCTTGCGACCAGTGAAAATCCTGCATAAATCAGCAGCAGTAGCAGCAGCACGCATCATAAACCAATTTCAGAAGCAGCAAAATGATATATCTATATATAAATAAGAGCAATTCATGTACATGGCAATTAATTCATGTACAGCAGCAGCAAAATGATATATACAACCAAAATGATCTCTTTCAGAGCAATTCATACTTACAACTTGCTCTAATTAATGACTTCTACAAATTAAAGTTCCCTATCTGCTTCCAAAATAATCTAAGTTTCATTTATTCTTTGTTTGTTCAAGGACGTATTTTCCCAACAAGTCCCTTACCTCGTCTATATTGTGCTTAGTGTACTCAGGGACATGTGGCGTGTTGATTGAATACTGCGGATAAAACAAATAAAAGACATCGATCAGTAGGGTAACAACAGTATAGGCATATCATACATAATTAGCAACATCGATCATATATATATAGCAGAAAAGATATCAGCTCTAATGAAAAAAAGTAAATAATAGCTACATTAAACTACTAACTCTTTCTGGAATGCTGACATATCTTCGCCTAATAATCTCCAACATGAAACGACAAACGTAGTATCCACATTGGATGCTATTCGGCTGTTTAGGGACCTATTATTACATAATAAACGAAGAGACGAGAAGGCAATTACCAATTAGTTTAATGCGTAATTAAAAAAGACAGATGTATATGCGTAATTAGTTTAATGCACGTAATTATTAAGGTATTGTATTTGCGCGTACGTACCCCTGTTATAGTAATAAAAGTAGGGCCATCATCAGAATATTCTGTCGGTTGATCGCCGGTTGCTCTTTTCTTCTCAAAGGCCCTTTAAAAAAGGAAAGAGGCCGAAAGTCACATAAACTTACTTAATAATAATAAATGAAACTTAATATTATATGTGCCAAATCATCATCAGTATTATAAACTTACTTAATAATCAACATCTTAAAGGTCTCGGATGGTTGTCTATGCAAAGAGTCCAACTAAAATACTTTCTTCGTGGTCGGATTGATCGCTGCTAGCACCCAATGTCTCCTAGAGATCGAGAGACACATCATTATTAACAAGCACAACATGCATCATTGATGAACGGTTCGTCGTCAAAACAAACATCAAAAATAACCCAATAAAAGTAGTATAAAGGGGTCGAATCCACTAGGATGGAGGGGTCAACTACAAGTTCGCATGAATCCTATTCTAGCCTAATAGATGTTGGATTGGAAAGTTAACTAAAAACTAGGAAAAACAAGTAATAGCTAAATAATAAAGATGAAAACAATTAAGGGAAAGACTAAGGTGAAGGGTTCACCTTAGGGGGATTAGTGGGGTAGTCGGGTAATTAGCAAATGGGTAAGTAATTCGAGTAAAATCAATTGCTAATGTCTTAACAATCGATAATCATCAACAAAGCCATCGCATTTGTCTCAAATCACCCATATAAACACTAGTCTAATCATTTCTACCACCGACGCTTAAGAAATAATCAAACCATGCTTGATAAAATGGGCAACTTTCGTTCACACATTTCATCAAACACTTAGTGTTCATATGAGCAATACTCAAATTATTTACCACAAACTTACTAATTAACCAACCTAATACCCCACATAATCCTCCCTTAGGCTCCCCCTAAACCCTAGAGGAGAACTACTCACACATACTAAGAGGGATCAAACAACTAAAGGCAAGAAGTAGTTCAATAAACATCATGTTATGAGATGAACAATTAAAACAATCAAATGATAAACAATAAACTAGAAATGGAAATTAATTGCATAAACAACAAAAAAGATGAGAAATTTAATACCAACAAGCTTGTATTAATGAAGAGAGAGAATGTCTTTACCCTTGTAAGCCACTAATATCATAAAGCATTACTTGTATTAATGAAGAGAGAGAAATTTAATACCGTCTAAATAATGCATTATCCTTGTAAGCCACTAATATCATAAAGCATGGAAAAATATTCGCCTCCCAGCGGTGCAAGTCTAATGATAATTTTGAACCCCCGTCTACTATTTGCTTGGCCAAAAGCGATAAAATGGAAGATGGAAATGAAATCCTCGTGACGTTATTAAGCACAATAGCATATGGAATTCACGTTTCTCAAATAAATGAGACACAAGGGTCGTCCCGTCTCACTATGCAACTTCAAAGGCAAATGATTCAAGAAGGATAAAAGGAAAATGAGATTTGAGTCTAAGTGCTTGCAAAACTTTTCATTTCAACACTTTGCTTTCTTTTTTTTTTTTCTTTTTTTTTTTTTTTTTCTTTTTCTTTCTTTTTGATTTGCATTTTGGTTTGCAATTTTTTGGCATGAAAGCACACGGTTTCCGTCAAGGACATGCGGTCGGAACCAACAATAGGGGTATCCCCACCGTAGTGGCATCGAAAGGGGGCCTAGATATGGGCCCTCTAGAATCCCTAGAAGTTCCGTTTTGCACTTCCTCGACGAAAACAAGAAAAGATGATAATGGACTCAATATTTTCAGCTAGTTTGATTTGTTTCCTTTTTTGAGCAAAAGTGAAAGAACAATGAATCATGGTTGGTTGCATAGCAAGAACGGTCACCTAAGAATCCTTTCTACCATCGGAATATTCACATCAATTGAGGTTGTCGAGGTGGAATAAGCGCAAACTTTTGACTCGGCATTAGTAGACGGGTCAAAACTCACTAAAAATGCACAACCCAGGGCGTCTAAAATTCCACGATTAAGATGAACACTTTATGAATAAAAAAGTAGCAAAAAGGGACTATGCACATTCAACAAGTTTTCCAAAAAGACAATTATTAAAACATTTTTCTAAATGCAACTATATGCCATGATGCAATCTAGCATATATACAACCTAAATGCACATGCTCTAACCGACTATATGACACATAATCTAATGCTATCTCCTAACAGCACACAAGTGGCACACACGCCAATCAACAAAATCCACAACATCGTCATCAACACATCTCATGGATGAAGATAAAAAGAAACACACGGCAATATATACAAAATAAACTATATACAAACTAATCTAAACAAATATTTTTTGGAAAATTTTCAAATTTTTCGATTTTTAGGCATTTTTCAACTTTTTTCAAAAATCAACGGTATATACAAAAGAAATAAAATCCTCCCCACACTTAAGTCTTACTCGTCCCCGAGTAAGTGAATCAAATATGAAAGGAGGGGAAAAAAAAGAAAAGGAAAAGAAAACAATTTTTTGGGTTTTTCAAATTTTTGGGAATTCCCTCCCCACACTTAGCATTTACATGGTGTGAGGGGTGAATTCAAAGCAAATAACATGTTTTTGGGTTTTAAATATTTTTGAGAAATAAAAACTTGTTTTTGGGGGTTTTTGATTTTTGAAGAAAATTCACAATATGAATAATATATACAAGAGGGTTAGTTATGCAAAAGAACTAATTCGAAATGAAATGTATGAACTAAATGAAAATCCTAAAACTAAATGCAAAATGATATAATACAAGATGCATATTCTAAGTAAATGCAAGCTAAACTATATGCTAATCTAGAGTCTCGCCGCGGTGGTAAGGTGCATAAATGCAAGCCCCTCATGGGGGTACCTCCCACAAGAAAGTCTAGTGTGCCATATCGGAGTCACGGCGTGGCGGTAAAATGCATAAATGCACGCCCCTCATGGGGGTACCAACCACGGGAAAGTCTAAAAATGACACCTAACAAAATGCAACTACGCTATATGGATGAAAGGCTAACATGTGACGATATGTTACAGAATTAAATTCTAATGCAAGCTTAAATGGATGCAACTAAATGGATAACTAAACTAAGATATAATACAACTATCTAAATGCATGCGAAAATATAAATATGATGAAGATGTGGATTAAAAGGGATCATACTCATGGGTTTCCGGCCTTAGGAGTATCCAGTGAAATCAGAGGATGTAGTATCAAATTGGCCAAAACGGCCTCTGCATGGGACGCATCTACATCCCTGGCTCCCGAACCAGAGCCGCCACCCTCCACAATCTCGAACCGGGGACCCATCCTGTCAAACCACTCGGCATTCTGAGCCGCAATCTCTGGGTCCACCTCCTCCTCATCAACTACCGGCTGAGCAAAAACCGGCGCAAAAGAATAATAGTCATGCTGAATATGGAAATCACCGAACACCCTAGAACCCTGGTCATACCCGCCCTCTGGCCACATGAAATAGGACGGATGCGAGCCAACTGGCTCCCTATACCCCTCCCTACACCAATTATCGTAAGAAGGGTATTGGCCAAGAGCCAAGTCATAATACATCCTATCCACCCTCTGTGACAAAAGAGCTCTCTCCCTAGCCTCCTCCTCTCGCCACTTAGCTGCCGCCTCTCTCTCCCTCGCTGCCGCCTCTCTCTCCGTAGCAGCCGCCACGGAGGCCAAATTCATATCGGCCATGAACTGAATCAAGGAAGGATCCAAAGGTGGGTAACTAGGAGTGGTGGAAGTGGATGCCTCGGGTTGGGATGAATTAGGCCAAGGGCGCCACTGCTGTTGATGAGAATAGGGGTTCGCATAAGGCATGGAAGTGGAAGTGGGGCCCTGCTGCTCTCTCCTATATGTAGTGACGGGGGCAGTAGGATCTCGCCTAAAAGCGGTAATTGGAGCAAATTGATCTTCCGGGTTTTCTTCAGTTGGTGGAGGGTTCTCCTCCTCAAGGGGAAGGAGGTAGTGCGCACTATCAGGAACAACTTTCATTGCCGCACTATTCGGGAGGGGAATAGAGGTCACCCCTCGGACCCTCCAATACGTCTTCCCGTCCTCAACTCTCTTCACTACCCACTCAAGCTTCTTTGACATTGTAATCCTCCGTCAACAACGAGCATCCCCCCAGACACCTCAAATTACGCTCATCTAGAGCATCTCTACAAAGGGCATGGGCAATCTTGGTAACAATCCCCCCTATATGGATACCGGTCGGGCTAAAAGGGTCATTGGAAATTTTCTGAAAGTGGATAGCGACATGGTGACCAATGTTGACTCCAAATTTATTCGGCTTTTGGAACAAATAAGCCGCCAAAATCGAGAGCTTATCCGCCCGAAAATTGTGACACTCCTCTCTCCCAAACAACGTCCAACCCATAAACCGATGCCAAAACCTAATAGGGGCATTGTGGCAAGCATTTGCCGGCCTCTTAGTTCCCTTCGCAAATTCCATTCCCGAGATAGCAGTCCAAACATCATTCACATTAAATTTTTCGGGGACTTTATAAGACTTATGAAATTTGACCCCTAAAACCTTACAAAATTTCTCAAGGGGAAGGTTAAATGCAGTATTAAGAAGGCGAAAAGAAACAATTTTGACCATGCCCGTATTCCTATCCTTCTCATGACTAAATGAACTTAAAAACTCCCATGTAAGACGGGGGTAAGTACGGAAGTGTTGACCGTAGAGTTCCCCCATCCCCAAACCTTTGAAAAGCTCAAGAGTGACCGTATCAAGGCCGAGGTTTCGCATAGTATTCCGACAAATAAAGCGGGAGTGGGGAAGGTTTCTGCGTTTTAACCATTGAAATTTACCTCTCGCGATTTCGCTTACGAAGACGATATCGGGAAAATCGTTATCCGGACCCATTCCCGCCGTTACTTGCTGAAGTCTAGCCTCCAACTCCGCCTCAAGCTGAGCCCTTGTTCTTTTCCTAGGTGGTTGTTGAGCCATGGTGATTTTTTGTTGAATTAGTCCATCGAAATTTGGGGAAAAATTGGGAAAAAATGAGGTTTTTGAAGTGGGGGATGATTTTATTTGAGGCAGTGGGTTAATTTTTGGGTTTGTTGTTGTAGTGATGGAGTATTGTGGTGATTTAATGGAGTTTTTGTGGGAGTTTTTTGTGGGGATTTGAAGGAAGAAGGAGAAAGAAGGGAGAAGAAAACAAGAAGAATGAAAGAAAAAGATAGGCTTCACGAGTGAATTTAGGCTTACGGGTGGGTTCTGGGCCGGTCTGGGCACCGGCCGCCGGTCGAGCGGCTTGGACCCCAAGTCATTTTTTTGATTTTTTTTGGAATTTTGCGTGTTCAGGTATGCCAGGCCGGTCGGCACCCCGGCTGCCGGTCGACCGGCCTGGAACTCAGCTAAAAAAAAATCAACCTTCAAAACTTCAGTTATACGGTGCTCTGTGCCGGCTGTCAGACCGGCCGCCGGTCGACCGGCATAGAACTCAAGTCAAAAATTTGCAAAATCTCAACTTCAATGATAATGTGCTCCAGGCCGGTCGGCACACCGGCTGCCGGTCACCCGGCCTGGAATACCTGCACTTCAAATTTCAAACTTCAAAATCTTGCTACTGGAGTGCTCTGGGCCGGTCGGCACACCGGCTGCCGGTCGACCGGCCTGGAGCACTTCCTCTCTTCTTCACCTCGCCTTCAAAATCACAACAAACTCCCAAAGAAACCCAAGTCACCAACAATATCTACCCAATCAACATATTTCCAATGATACGGTTTCAAACCAAACCCGACTACAAGTGCTTCAAACCTCCCTAAAACTTCTTCCAAAGACGAAATACCCGAGTATATAATTCCAAATCTTCACAACTACTCCTAATATGCATGCTATATACAAAAGAAATAAAATCTTCCCACGCTTAAATCGACAAGGGAAGGCAAAAAGAAAGGGTGGGCAAAGTGTATTAAACTTTAAATGATCTAAAAATCTCATCAAGGATCTCATTAATCTATCAAACAAGGAGGACCAATCCTCGACAAAGTGGTCACATACAATACCAAAGAAGTGAGACCAACCACATAACCAAGGATGAAGGAGGACATTTGTAGAGTCTATTGATCGAATACGAAAGAGGGGGGGGTGAATTGAGTATTAAAAACTAGCCCCACTTTTTCGAATTGTATGATATGTAATTAATTATTTGATCTTATGAATTAAAATCAACTAATTAATTAATCAAAGTAAGCGCAATTAACGAAATAACGAAAAGTAAAGAGATAAGAGAGAGGCACACGATTTTTGAAGTGGTTCAGTTTCACACGTTGAAACCTACGTCCACTATTCTCGATTAATAATTTTTAGTACCTTTCTACGGATTACAAAAATTACCAACCCACTCGTATAATCAACACGATGATTATAACTCAAGGTGAGTATCGCTAAATACTCTATACTATCTTACGCTAATAAGAAAGTACAATATAACTCACACAAATTCCCGTTAAAGAATTGTAAGATTATAATGATGTACTATTATCCAATAACGTATTTCACTCAAGCGATTGATAATAATTGATGCACAACTCTTTAAAAAACAAACTCTAAAAATAATAAATCTTTGCTCAAAGGTTTGCTTTAAAACGATTTTGGAAAATCAACACAAATAAAATATGTAGCCGTGATATGTGTGTATTTCGTGTATAGTCGTGTAAATCACAATTGTGATGTGAAGGAGTATTTATAGTAATAGAAGTATAGTAGATCTAAAACCCTAGTATAATATTTAATAAAGATATTCATCTTACCATAAAATAATATTTGCTTATCTTTTTAGAAATATCTTTATCTTAAAATATTATTTGGTTTATCTTATAGAAATATATTTATCTTGATATCTCAAAATATTGTTGTAAAGATATAGTAGAATCCTAGATTAGGTAAACTAAGGAAACAAACCTAAGGAGGCCGAATCATATAGCTCACGAAACCCTAGGTTCACGAATCCCTAGGTGGCACAAACTAGGTTTCACGAAACCCTAGATGGCTCAACCACTAGGTGGGCTAATTAGGTTAACAACAAATTGAGATAGAATATATTAGAAACCCTAGGTAGCATGACAACCCATAAGTTGTATTACTAACCAATAGAATCTCATAAATATATTCTCTTATTAAAATAATTAATAAATATAAAAATACTCTTTCACTTTTGAAAACATTTCAAAACATTTTATTTCCAAAATCATGCATCAATATTTTATCATCCAAAGTCATAGGCTAAAGCTATAACTTTGAACATAAAATCTCTCGAATGGAATAGTTACCGAATGACGACCTATACTATCTAATCTTCACAAAGATGTTCAGTATACGGATCATCTCTTCATCTTGATCACCAAAGACCCTCCATCTCGAGTCCTGGTGTAGTTTTAGGTAGATCTTTTTTGAAGCGATTTTCTTTAAAGTTATGCCTGGTTAGCTATAACTTCCATGTTCACTTCCAAAGTTATTCCTGAAGTTGTTAAAACTTTGTCTCACAGACTTTATCAAATTTATGCCTGAAGTTCTTATATCTTTGATCCTTCTTCTCATAATTGTTGCTAGCTATAATAAGACTAAAGCACACAATTACACGCATATGATATATCGAGTAAAACATATATTATTACGTAAACACATGTCATTATCAAAACTATGAAATTGGTCCAACAAATTCCCCCTTTTTGATGATGACAAGTCTCATATGATTTCCTCAAGATTTCTTCTTAACAAAGTGACTAAGTATGGTTCCCCCTCAACAAAGCACTCCAAAGTTATAGCAACTTTGATCGCAAGAACAAAACAACTTAGCCAAAGTTATAGCTTGAGAGAATTTAAGAGATAACGAGTCTTGACAAGGAGCAAGCTTAAGCAAAGACTCAAATCATATCATTTATTCCCCCTCTTGGCATCATTGAAAAGACAAGAACAAAGACATGAAACGACTAGAATAACACATGTCAAGGCAAGAAATAGATATGCAAAATACGCAATATAAAACGATATATACCAAGCAAAATCAAATGTCAAATGTTAATTAAAAACTACAAACCACAAAAAAATATTGTTAGTTGCCATTTGGCCGAATTGGTTAGGTAGTTCAAGAGATAAGGAAACAAGGATAAGAAGATCAAGGCTTTTTGGGTTGACAGATGATATTGGGATTAATGTAATCGGGTCGGGTGCGGTACTCGAGAGTATAGAGACGATCAAGGCACGTCGACACATAGCTTGGTCGGTGAGGCAAACATCGAAGTTTCGAACCTTCAAAGAAAGAGCCTCCGCCGCATCAAGTATAGTGTGCATCCCCTCACGCATTTCCGAACCGCTTTTCACCATTGCACCTCCTTGGCTCACCAAGAATTGCATCCGATCCCAGTGCCTATACATCTCTTGTCGAATATCGACAACATTCCTCTCTAATTTTGCTAGGCAATCATCAACACCCGTCATCCAAGACCTCAACTCACTACTCACACCCGAACCGACATGGTCACGGGTAGAGCTAGTGTTCCCCATAGCCACGGTTTTTACATTTTTTTTTTTTTTTCAACAACCGCATCAATTTTCTTATCTTGCGCATCAAGGCGCTCCATTACTTTTCCCATAAACACATCCAACTTAGATTCAAGCCCCGAAAAATCAGCCACATCTGGTTTCATAACAACCGAACCACCTTTTTTTTTTTTAAAATCGACGCCTTTTTGTACCTTCAAGCACCGAACCCGACTCGGTTTGGGTTAAATTGGGTGAATTTTTGTTGGGTTGTGGTGATAGATTGGTAGACATACAAGGTGGTTGTGTTTTTCTAGGAGTACACGTGAGGTGCCGTCCTACTCTTCCTCTTTTTCCTTTTTTTGTTTTTTTGTTTTTGAGTTTGAATTTGGGTAGGAAAAGGAATCTAAGGTAATTATATTTGAGATATGGTAAGGATAGAATTAGGTAAGTAAAAAGATATGGTAAGGTGATTTTATTTGAGAGTTTCGGCTATCATAGGATACATGGGTAGAATTTGGCTCAATTTTGGAAAGTGAATAAGATAGGTTTTTGGAAAATATGTGGTTCATAATTCAATTTCCATAAAACACTAAATATGCAAGATACTCACGTAAAATATATTATATTAAACACAAATATACTAGCAATGAAATATGCGGACACAGTCATATAATCTCGTCTTATTCTAGCCAGTCACGCAGGTTCACAAAATAAATAAGATGAATGTAATTGCTACCGATTAAACCAATTTCCAACCGCAAAATCTCAAAACGTCTTCTCGCTAACGCCTTTGTTCAAATGTCAGCCCATTGATTGTCAGTACTACAAAATTCGAGTTTAATGTTGCCCTTTTCTACATGGTCACGCAAAAAATGATGTCTAATGTCTATATGCTTAGTACGAGAATGCTGAGCTGGGTTCTTAGAAATAACAATAGCACTCGTATTATCACAGAAAACAGGCATACAACCAACATTAACACCATAATCACATAGTTGTTGCTTTAACCAAAGTAGTTGAGAACATACCAGTCCTGCAGCGATATATTCGGCTTCTGCAGTAGATAACGCAACCGAATTTTGCTTCTTTGAGCCCCAAGTTATTATGCAAGGTCCAACAAAAGTAGCGAATCCAGAGGTACTTTTTCTATCTAACGAACATCCCGCATAATCTGCGTCTGAATATCCTACTAGATTGAAATTACACTCAAGTGGATACCACAAATATAGATTAGATGTACCAATTAAATATCTCAAGATACGTTTAACTGCAATCATATGTGATTCTTTAGGACATGATTGAAATCTAGCACAGACACATACGCTGAACATAATGTCAGGCCTACTTGCAGTTAAATATAATAAAGAACCAATCATACCTCGATATGTAGTCTCATCTACGGACTTACCATTTTCGTCTAAGGTCAACTTTTTATCAGTTACCATAGGTGTATCCATAGGATGAGCGTTTTCCATACCAGATTTTCTGATTAGCTCCTTGACATATTTTTGTTGGTGAATCTTTATCCCTTCTTTGGTTTGTTGAATCTGCAATCCTAGGAAGAATTTCAATTCTCCCATCATGCTCATTTCAAATTCTGAGGTCATAAGATCTGAAAAATACTTGCACAATTTATTGTTAGTAGAACCAAAAATAATATCGTCTACATAAATTTGAGCAACAAGTAAATCAGAACCCTCGGATTTTAGAAATAGGGTTTTGTCGACAGATCCTCTTTTAAAATTGTTTTGTAATAAAAATTTTGACAATCTGTCGTACCAAGCCCTAGGCGCTTGTTTCAAACCATATAAGGCTTTATCGAGTTTAAAAACATGTTTTTGAAACTTGCTATTCAAAAATCCAGGAGGTTGTTCAACAAAAACCTCTTCTTCCAAATAACCATTAAGAAATGCAGTCTTAACGTCCATTTGGAATAATTTCATTCCTTTATGAGCTGCGAAGGCGATGAGCAAGCGAATAGCTTCAAGTCTTGCTACTGGAGCGAATGTCTCGTCATAATCAATCCCTTCTTGTTGATTATAACCTTGAACGACCAATCGAGCCTTGTTGCGAACTATAACTCCTGCGTCATCCAATTTATTTCTAAATACCCATCGAGTACCAATCACAGTTCGATTAGAAGGTCGTGGCACAAGGTGCCATACTTTATTGCGTTCGAACTGTTGAAGCTCCTCTTGCATAGCCACAATCCAGTCGGATTCTGCAAGAGCTTCCTTGATGTTGGTAGGCTCTATGGTAGACAGAAATGAATAGAATGAACAAAAGTTATTTAAGGTTCGCCTTGTTTGAACTCCTTTAGTCAAACTTCCTAGGATACTATCCATAGGATGAGAACTCTTATATTTCCAATTCTTAGAGTTCCTAGGCTCATCATCATCTGATGAACTCTCATTTTCCTCAAATGATTCAGAATCAAGATTGGTTCCCCCTGAGCTCGACTCTGGGGTTATAGCTGAAATTGGTACAACTTCAGTTACACCATCTTGGTTCTGGTTAAAAGTTATAGCATCATCAGCTATAATTTCAGTTTCCTTTTCCTTGTTTTGAGAAGAGACATTTGTATCATCAACAATTGTCTCAGTTCTCTGTTCAAGGTCATTTGCGGATTTATCAAGTTCATCATTGATTCCTTCAATAACTTCTTCATTATTTTCTGGCGCGTCATCTCTGGAGAGGCGAAAGTCTGGATCATTCATGTCCTCTTCTTCATTCTGTTCAACTTGTTCAAGTACATTATCTTCATCAAAAACAACATGAACACTTTCTTCTATGCACAACGTTCTTTTGTTAAAAACTTTGAAAGCTTTACTATGATTAGAATAACCAAAAAACACAGCTTCGTCACTTCGTGGATCAAATTTGCTCAAATTACTTTTTCCATTATTATGGACAAAACACTTACTACCGAAGCAACGAAGGTGAGCTATATTGGGTTTTCTCCCTCTTAAAAGTTCATAGGGAGTCTTTTTGAGAATTGGTCTAATCATAGCTCTGTTGTGCACATAGCATGCAGTACTTATGGCCTCTGCCCAAAAGCTCTTAGGAAGGCCACTACACAAAAGCATAGTGCGGGCCATGTCCTCTAATGTTCTATTCATACGTTCCACGACACCGTTTTGTTGTGGGGTTCGTGGTGCAGAAAAGCTATGTCCTACACCATTCTCCCTACAATATTCTATAAAAGCTTGATTATCAAATTCGGTGCCATGATCCGTACGAATGGAAACTAACTTTTTATCATACTTGTTTTGGGCGAGCGTCATTAGTACTACAAACTCATCGAAAGTTTCATCTTTAGTAAATAGAAAGATAGGCCATACATACCTGGAGTAGTCGTCGACTAGGACGAATACGTACCTTGATCCACCGCGGGGCTTCTGACTTTAATAGTCCACCACAAATTCCAATGTGTACAAACTCAAGTGGACGATCTGTTACTTACTACTCGTTTACTAGGGTTTGAATGAAGAGATTAAGTGGTTACATCGGGGCACCTGGGTTCACACATCTTTTCTTGTTCGAATTTTGTTGAGGGTGGTAGGCCCTCAATAAATCCCCAAGACTTGGAGTTTCTTTAAAAGCGTTGGAATGATGTGTGCAATACCTTGTGCACAAGCATGAATCATCCACAGTAGGACTTTCATGCACGTAAAGGAACTTGTAGGCCTTTGTTTACATCAATCATATACACGTTCCGTTTACGTAGACCTTCTAAGATAACATTGCTAGTTCCTTCAACTATGATACGACAAACATTTGAATGAAAAACGACTTTGTTGCCTTTGTCACATAGTTGAGAGATACTTAGCAAGTTATGCTTAAGGCCATCTACCAGATATACGTTATTGATAGCATGAGAAGAAGATATAACAATCTTACCTACGCCGATTATGTTACCCTTCTTGTTGTCTCCAAAGGTGACCTTGCCACCATTGAAGGGTTCTAGTGAAAGAAAGAGATTCTTGTTTCCAGTCATGTGCCTCGAACATCCACTGTCGAGATACCAAAGATTGTTTTCTTTCACTATTTTCTGCAGGAGAATCAAATACAGCTTTTAGGTACCCACGCTAAGTTGGGTCCTTTATGGTTAGTGACTTTATATATTTGATCCTTCCTAACCCATACCTGTTTGACAATTCTTTTCTTCTTAGGATAGGGTTTGCTAGGTTTATTACATTGTTTGTTATTGTTGTGACGCACATTAGGTTTAAATGACTGCTTCTGATTCACATAAGGTTTAGATTTTGAAGATACAGATGTGTAATCGAAAGCCATGTCATAAGACCACCTGAACTCATTGTTTCTAATCTCATCACGTTGAGATTCAGGTTCAGACTCATTAACACTAGACACGTCATGCTCTTTTACAAACTCAGTTTGATTTTTGTTGTCGTTAACATATTTAACACAATTTTCTTTAACATGACCGTTGTGACCACAATAATTGCAAATCAGATATTCTGAAAGATTGACATACTTCCTTCTTCTGAAATCACGGTCAGAAGGAGTGGATTTGCACTTATCGTGGTCTCTACGACTATAGCAATCATGACCAAGACCCAGCTTCATGTTATTGTTAGACTGTTCGGTAAGGAAGTCTAAGACCTTTTGACTTCCTTCCCACTTATCATGAACTTTTCGTGCATGTAGGAGCAATTCCTTCAAAGACTGAATTTCTTTTTCACACGACGAATGATCTACATTCGAGTCTTTGGAGGATTGTTCTTTTTAAAATTTTCCACGAATCATTGAAACGTTCGTTTGTCAAGATAAGTTTTCTCCTCATTATGTTGACTTTTGGCTGGGAGAATTCAGCCGTCAAATATTTCAATTGCTGAGAAAGGAAAAGAGTTTACTTTCGTGATCAGAATAACAAACTTTCCGTTGCTTTAGCTTCAGATGTAAAAGCTCATTGATTTCTTCAATCTAAATGTTATAGCTTCATTAGCTATAAACTTTAGCTGGAAGAATGCTTACATGTTGAGCTTTAACTCTGAGATTATAGCTTCATTAGCTATCCACTTTAGACTCAAGAGCTCTTCTCAAACATTTGTCTTGTCTGAAGTTTATAGCTGAAGTGTGCCATAAACTTTAGACTTGAGCTTTTAGGCTTGGCCTTAAGAAGTTGGTTTTCCTCAGCAATGTCAAGATTGTTCTTTAAGATCTTTTAATTCAAGACTTGCTCACATGACAATGATCATAAGGCTTCTTCAAAATACTTAAGTAAAGACTTCTTAGATAAATTCTTAACTTGCTTTTTGAGTTCAAGATGACTAACCTCTTCGTCATCTTCTGAATCTGGTTCTGAATCTGAGTTGCCAACAAGACACATCTCGGATTCGCTTTCATTGTCACTGTCAGAAATTAGGTCAAGACTGACGTTGCTTAGACACAAGTTGGCGACTTCTTCTTCCTCTGACTCGTCGTCCTCTGTGTCGAGATCCCCCCAGCAATAAGCCATCATCACTTGCTTGAGTTCCTTCTTGGTTTTGTCTCGTTGATTTTTGTCTTAGAGTTTATGCCATGTGGGGCAATCTTGATCATGTGACTTATCCCCAAATTTGAAGCAAACCAGACTTGAAAGGACCCTTTGACGCAATGGCTTTT